>JAHVYB010000013.1:0-283298 GCA_020623695.1 Calonectria henricotiae | reverse complement strand
AAAAAAAGAGAGAAAGAGAGGGAAAGGAAGAGAGTAGAGAGAGAAGGAAAAGAGAGGAAGAGGCACGGAAGGGTAGATAAGAGAAGGCAGAGGAGGAAGAGAAAGGGAGGGGGAGAAGGTGTGAGGGAGGGTAGGGGAAGGGGGGAGGGGGGGGGGGGGGGAGGGGGAGGGGGGGGGGGGGGGGGAGGGTGGGGAGGGGGGGGGGGGGGGGGGGGGGGGGGGCAGGACTGAGTATGGTGCGGAGAAGGGTGCCCGACCGCTACATCTGCATATTGAAAGAATGGCTAAGACATCATGTCATGGGGGGATGACGATAGGCCACTAATTAAGTCCCGAGAACACCGCATGAAGCCACCAATCACCGTTGATGTCGGGAAATGGTAAAAAAACCATTCTAATTGGGCCTTCCATCATCAATTTTCATTGGTTGCAGCACGAGTCCAGAATTTCCGACACAACCCAAGCAGAAAAATGGGTGCTCTATTGGACCGGGCATATTGCATGTTGGTCGGAAAACACAAAGCTTTGCATCTCAAGCCCTATTATGAAGTGCTACATGGAGGCCCCGGAAAATTCATACACGGTCCTCAATGCCCCAAATGTCTTCTCTGTTGTAAGCTAGGCATACAAAAGGGCTAAAGGGCAAAAACAAGGCGTAATCTCAAAATTAACTATAAACACAACTGGCGCCATTTTTTGCATCGCAATGTCAAATCGAAGCCATCCGAAACAACTCAAAAGTAAACATCAAGAATCCTACGCTATCGTTCGACTTCTGCTCTGATTTGAGATGGCAGAAACACATAATCCAACCCAAAAGCAGGTAGGCGCTGCATCTGATGACCTATGAACCCTACGCGGTCTGACGTGGGCTTTCAGCAGAGCTGTGGACACACATCTAAGGCAGACCGAAAAGATTCCAGAACGAAACACCACCTCTCTGAAGTAAACGTCGAACGGGTTCCAATTGGAAATACACCGCTCGAGGAATGGTTACAACATGAAGGCGATTATTTCCCATTCGGACAAAGGCACTGGCCCCCCCCCAACTACAGCACGAGCATTCATCCCAAGGCAACTTAAGAAAACCTGAGTGCCACCACCGCCGCAATAAAAGGCCGATACAAGGACCGTATAAGATCTTTGCATTGATTTATTTGAATCAAAAGCAATTTGAATCGAAATTGGCCAATGACGACACTGCTCTCTAACTTTTGGCTTGGTTGAATACAGCTGATGCCCATGGTTGACCGCCAGATCGTTGCAGTGGACTACACGACCATGTCAGATGAGTTTTACTTTCACTGACCCGGGATTTGGCATCATTCCGGATCACCGACATCACCATTGCCAATATGGCGCTTCCCTGATTATGTGATTTTGCGACTCACTAGGTACTAACCAAGACGGGTATCGAGTCGACACATCCCTTACACCGACAATTACACAATGTTAGACTATCCACGCCTTCTAGCTTCCTAATTTATTCACCGCTTTCTTTTTTTTTTCTATGGATGCATATTGACAGCATTGCTCACGCCATGACTGTCATTATGCGTTGGGATACCTGCGCATTCAACATACATAAAGTTAGTTCTATGTCACGCATAACAAAACCATGCAACGTGGTCACAATTCATAAATAAGGAGTCATTCGTCAGGAAGCAAAGGTTTATCTTATTTCTTTGTGTCATATTCCATCATGTTTTTCGTCCCACTGTACTTGATCTACCTACCGCAAATACTTTGATGGCCCTTTGCATTTGCATCGATAGAGAAGATTGATCATTCTAAAACTAGCCTTTTTGTGTACAAGTAATTCAGACTGTCAATTTTATTTCTGTCAAAACTTGTGTTGGAGGAAAGGGCTTTTCGATAAACTAAACTGTGGTTAATATCCTCCTTTACCATGAAGTCGGCAGTATCCTACCGGATTGTGGATCGACGAGGTTTCTTTGAATGCTGGAAACAAATGTTAAAGCAGCGGAGCTCTCGCCAAGAAGCTCTTTGTTGAGAGCCCTGGACCAGTCCAGCGCAAATGGGGTATGTCCCTGGCTCACAATACGGAAATGCGTTATAACAGTGTCTGCGATGTGTTTATTTTGCCGGTAATACTCTGATGGGTCATTGCAAAGAGGCCATTTCATGCCTCCTGGGCGTTTTTTCTCGTATTCCCATGCGTGTAGGTTCCAAGAATCCTTCTCAAGGCTATGAAGAAGAATGAAGCTCGTGAGGAAGATGGCACACCAATACTCGCGGTGTCGGCTATAAACGAGTTTTTGTAGCCCCTCCAGGACCATCCTTTCGATTTCTTCCATTCTCTTCTCAAAGACACGATCTAGCTCTTGGTTGACTAGTCGAGGAAGAAGTGTCTTGCCGGACCAGAATCCGGGTATTTTTAGAGGATGCATGCCAATCTGCGAGCCTCCCCGTTGAATTGTCCACGGGTATTTGAAGAATACGGCCTGCATGGCCCAAAATCGCAATGCCAGCCTCAAAACTTCAACCTTTAGGTGTTGTGAGTCAGTTTTTAGAGAAGCCTCATCCCGACTGATCTTACATGGGGCGACGTGACCACATACCCCTTTGATCTGAGATTGAACATCATCGTCTCTCGACCTTATCGTTGCAAACATGAGTACATAGTAAACAAGTTGGCTATGCTCGTCAAATCCGCGAGCTTCTTTGATTGCCAACTGGTATGCAAGCTCGTCACAATACGAATCAATCTTCTCGTCTGTCAATACATTCGGATCCAATGAAAATGCCGTGCTTCTCGCGGTGGGAACAGTTGATACGCCTTGAAGGTCTCGAAATATGACATGCGTTAGTAAGTTCTCGTCTTTAGGGATATATGGCCTTAGAGTGAGTTCAAGCGACGGCCCAAACCCATTAGAGACATCAATGGTTTTGGGGGCGTGCGGATCGGATGGGAGCCACCGGGCTACATTATCCAGCAGGATTTGAATCCGTGTTCCATATAAGCCTGCAATATCTTAGCTTGATGTCTGTGCTCGTTCAGATAATCAGAGTTTACTTCGATCAAGACTACGCGACTGCTTAAAATCAGCAGCTATGCACAAATGTGCATAGATACGCGAGTTTCTACATTTGTCGCATAACTCAAGATTACCAGAGCACTTTATAATTAGCAGTAAGATTGAAGTTTCTGGGGAGTTCTACCTTGTGACGCCGGATTTTGCACAATGCACAGCTGGGACGTTGGCTAGGGCGGCCACGTCGTCCCTTGCGCTTGACGCTGGTGCTGGCTTGCTCCTGAAAGCCAGGCTGGGCCCAATTGTTTTTGGGTGCTATTATACGCTTGGTATTTCCAGACTTCGAAGCAGTTGTCGAGCGCGCGGTATCATTTGTGGAAACATGCATGTTTGTTCGCTGTGAATTCGCAGTTACCTGCGCTTCATCGTAGTTGAATCCCTCGGGCTCGATATTTTCTTCTCCAGGCTTTTCCATGGATATTGTAGGAATATTGGCCACATATTCTCCATCTGTGTCCCAGCCTAGCAGTCCGTGGATGGGAGTCGGCTGAAGCGTCTCGGCTAGCGTAGACAAGCTGCCTTCGTTTCGCCCGCTCAGCTCTATGCCTAGCATAGCTCCAGCGTCTTCAACCGCCCCAAGCTGATACACCGAGTCTTTGTAGCCTGTATCGAAGCAGATACGTCTTAGAGATATCGGTGTCGGTATATCATGCCTTGCATTGTTAGGGTTTTGGGCGCTGGTGATTAGCTGTGAGGAGATTTCCCCGCTTCTCTTCCATCTGAGACATTCCTGGCGCACTGGAAAGGTCGATTCGCCCAGTGAGCCATTCAATGCTTCTGCCGTTTCGATTTGGTGACTTAGTTCTGCATTTTTCAGGCCATGGATGAACTCCCGGTCTATAAAATTGTCGATGCCAGAACCCAGTAGACTTGATACCGCTGTAGCGACCGCTCCGTCGGCTGTGTTTCCAAGCTCCACACCAATGCCAATTCCGCTTCCATTGAGGCTATTCCGTGAGCTGCATAACCTGTCGCCCTTGCTATGCGTACAGTTTAGCCTTGGCATGGCGCAAGCATAGTCATCAATGGCACGCGCCCCGGCCAGAGATCCACAAGAGTCAAGTGGCATAATCACTTCAGCAAGATTGACACGAGATGAAACCGTTTCAAACAGCAACCGTACAGCTCATTGATTAATGGATATAAGGTCCAATGCCCAAAAGTTGAGGCTGATTGAGCATCGTCGATTGTCACTTGGGGCGGTAAGCCTCATTATCTCACAGCCCTGCGCGCCCAAGGTGCGCCCGCCGGGCTTGAGCAGTGTGCCACACACCCCCACGCCGCATCACTCCAAAGAGAAACGGCAGTCCCCTACTGTGTACGTAAGTGGTGGTGAGGTACCGAAAAGACACCAGCTTATTTTCAGTACTTCCATTCTCTCCTAGTATTGCCCCTGGTAGAAATAATAACGTGCCGTGAGCGAATACCAATCTTTCATTGTTGATAGCCTGCTGCAATACCTCACAGCCGCTTCTGCACATTGGATGGGACATCGCCCCTCTAATATACGATTCAACATAGCCTTGCGGCCGGATGGAATGCGACATCAAGTCGCACCGATAGTAGCCGTTAAAAATGTGACCATTCGTCAAGCCCTATAATCAATGTGCAAAAGCGGCATTTAATAGACCATTGAAAAAGCCCTTGGTGCGCCAATAGAGCCTCGGAAATGGTGGGATGAGACGGGTGTTGTCGGCATAACTGTAGGCAGGGTCATTGGGAACAGGTTTTGGGCGAGCATTCCTCTCATTTCTGGCTGTCAGACGCCCTGTACTTGGGCCTATCATACCAGGGAGTGGCTTTTCACCCCACGAGAAAGCAGCCAGTTGAATGCCCTCCATCTCATGATGGTGGTGCAGTGGTTGTGATCCAACTGTGACCCCAAGGCTACGGTGCCCTTCAATCTGCATTTAGGATAATTCAATCTCACATGATAACAGGAAAATGTGAGAGTTACATCAGGATGGCATTCGTCATCGGACCATCAGGTGATGTGCGCTGACTTCTGACCTTCTTAAAGGGGATAGCAGAGCCTTATTAACCAACATTGCTCCCAATCACCGACTCCTTTCAACCTGGTCGCCCCGGGCTCACTATAAGTGACGTCACATTGAGGCTCTGCTAATTTGATTCAATCCTTTCGATCGGCTCATCAGTGCAGCCAAGAAGGCGCTCCCAATCAGCACTGGAATACCACAGGCGGTTGGCATTCATACAAGACTGTTGGATGACAATGTTAGTCGTATTCCGTAATTGGCTAATGTGTGGAATTGATGCGCTACGCCAAATTCGAAGGTGAGTCTATTCTCACGATAGCTCCTTGGGATGTATCCCAAGTGGTGACTACGGAGTCGCCGCTTTCACGTGACAATTTTTTTTCTCGTGCATTGCGTTGCTCTATGAACTTTTCTTGGTTAGTAGATTAGAAGACGGAGGTCGTCAAGTGGAGTATAATACTTTTATATATATAATCCTTTACTTTTATATAAATCATTGGATGGCCAGCCATCTGTTTATCTGGACCAGACTCTTGCATCATACCATCTCAACTTTCATCGTTTCCAATTAAACAATTACTTCTAGTTAACATCATGTGTGACATCAACATCTTCAATAGCCTGACAGCTCTTAGTCAGTCGAATGAGGTTCTGAAAGAACGCCTTGCCGCCCTCGGTCCGCGGTCTGACCTCGCAGAGCTCCGGTTTGGCTTCCATCCACTTCCTTTTCCAAAGTTATCAACTAACAGATTCCCCAAGTGACATTTTCGAGCGATTTAACGTAATGGAGAATGTTGGTCTGACACTCTTACACAAGCATTTTTCCATCAACGAAGGGGAACGCGTTGTCGAGTTTGGTCATGTTTCCACACCATGGCCCGTCCCGGCCGATGGCATCATGTCCGGTGGCTATGTCGTGCCTCGTTCCTGGCGCTTCTGGAACGATAAGTTGGAGCCATATGAGTATGGCTTCAATCACCCAGGTCAAGAAGATTATGACAACACTTCCTTGCCTAACGGCTTCGTTGGCGAGCTCCGCTCTTTCCTATCTGAGACAAACTTGACGGACGTGCTTGGAATATGCGCTATTGGTAGCTCTGAGCTAACAGGCCGCATCGAGAAAAATCGAGGTCGCATTAATTTCACTGTTCCTGCTGCAGGCCCAGAGGATCTAGATGTCACTGTTACCCCAACCCACAGCCCTTCTGTCTGGTCTTTTGATTGTAAGAGCGGCCTAAACGATGCCACCATTAAGCTTGCACGGGTTTGTTGGGTATGTCCCAGACATTGAAAGATGTCCCCCAGCCCCCATAAGTTGGAATTGTTAGTTCCACTCTGCACAACCTGGTAGCGGAGAACAAGCAAATACGTATGTTGATAAGTGTTGGATTAGGTGTAGGTTTTCACTAAACTGGGCCATGCTGCCCATTCTACATTCCTTAATGTTATAGTTCCAACAAATTGTCTTAGAGTACAAAATGATACCAATTTATGATTTTATTTCATCGAGATTGTATTATGTCAATAGTAGATATTCCATAGGTGTCCTCACTACAAATACACCTCAACTACAGATACTTTGCCTAAATTCAAATAAGACGAGTCCTAATCTAGCCGCCAATGCTTGTATCGAAAGTAAAGAAGCATGGCTAGTATTATTATGCTAGAAATCTATACCAGAATTAGCTAGTTTGCAAGGAAGGCCATTCATGATTTGCTAAATACCGCTGAAATTAGGAAAGTGAGACCAATGGCCACTTTGCCGTGCTTAATTCCCCAAGAATTGACCTCCCCCATTAGTGGCATCCCGATAAGACTACCGATAGTCCCAACTGTCGATACAGCAGCAAACAGGCGTCCGTGGAAAGTGGGATCGACAAATGAGGCAAGAAATGATCGTAATGTGATGGTGATGCCTGACCCTAAGACAGAAACGGCAAATCCAGTTGCAAGCACTGGGATATTAGGTGCAAGCGCGACTATTAGATATCCAATAGATGAGAAAGCCGTACTACCAATGGATATAACAAGATCTTTGGTGGAAGCGCTGAGTATGAAGGCTTTTGTCAACCAAGAGCTAGTGAAGGGTAGGAGAACAAAGTATAAAATAAGCGATACAATGGCCCGCAATGAGAATAAAATTCCGGCCTGTAACCTTGTTAGACGACGTCCGTATTATTGCTCGCAAGCCTCCAACATACATAGGCCATGCTTATGTCAAAGCGTAGTGATACCCAAGGTATGAGGTAATTAGTGGAATCTCTTGCAAGATAAAACAAGAAAAAGGACCCAAAGCCTGCTGCGAGTATGGCCCTTTTCGGACAAAAAGCTATATTCGTAGCTTGATCTGCAAAAGTATCACGACCAGGCGGAGTGCCACAGGGCAATAGTGGATCATGTTCAGACGTGATACAGGGGTCATTAGATTCCGCATCGCGGACGCGAACCGGGATCTTGGAGTTGCCATCATCAGTGATCAAGAGCGCAGGAATGTACATTGAACCAAAGATGGCAAGAGCCACAACAAATGGAATCGATATATGAATAGTCATTGTTAATGCTCCAAGAATTGGCCCTAGTAGATCAGCAATACCCGAGGTGGCCTCCAAAACCGAAAAGGCCGTAGTCCTATAGAAGTTAACCCCGTCGTTAAGACACTTGCATGGTGTCAGACCTTTGCTGGGGTGTCACGCCGGTACTGATGGCGGCGAAGATGAGCGGTCCTGTCGCCCAGGGCCCGCCGCCGATTAGAATAAAAAGCGGCGCCAGGTAGAAGCACCATATGGGAGTGTCGCCCAGGAGGCCTATTTGACGCATGAGCAAGGCCTACGAATCAAACATGACGGGACTAGTATTACCAAAAGCCGCGGTAGAGCCCCAATACAAGAGAATGCTGGCTATATTGAGCTTAATTGCAAGACGTCTGCCATGTTTATCCGCAATCGTGCCCATGACCATCTGCATACAGGTTGCTAGCAAGAGTCAGTTTATATCGGGAGGTGCCCAAAAACGCATCGGTCCTAACCAGCTAAGGTCGATAAAGTTGTCAGACCAGTCAGTAAAGCAGTAAAAAGAAGCTGAACCTCAATTTCTTTACACGACTGCTCGTCAGGAACATGGCCCTGGTCCCGAAAATGATTTCGGCACACGGCCATTTCAAGCAGTCTTGGCGACGGTGCACCGAGTATGGCACAGCCAAGCTCCACAAGAAAAAGCAGAGCGGTGCAGAGCCAAAAGTCTCGAGGGTATTGTCGGTAATTAAGCACTTCGCTCGCGGTCGCGACGATGCGACCAAACTTGTCGTGGGAAGACGAATAGGGAGGGGGCCCTTTTAGATATGCTGTTGAGTCTGAGGATATTCTGGTCATGGTTGAACCTTCGGTTTCGGTTTCGGTTTCATTTTCAGGATAACTCTGATCATATTGGACATGTGGGGAAGGATCAGAAATGTCCAGAGTATTCGAGGCATCCGTACTCGAGGCCATCGTCTCGTTGCAGGAATCTGTCACGCGAAGGGATGGGAGAATTCTCTCACCGTACTAAATAGGTATACAGCGAGCCACTACTCTAGTGGACAGTGATGAGCTGCTTTCACAGAGTGGTTTTGAAGACAGCAAGTCAAATGGAGGCGATGAAACGAAGGGGGAACCAGAATAAGGCTGCGCAGATGACTGAGAATATCAGAACAGCATCAGCATACCCCAAGTCGATTTTTCTTCGGGTCTCTGCCGCATCTTCCCCGTGGTCAATTTTATTACATTCCATGTGATCAATCATCAGATTGGCCGAATGTATTGATGACCTTGATATCAAATTTTGCGAAGGAGCGTATAGACACACTCTTCGGTGCGTAGTGGGCCTTCGGCCTGCTCCTCTGCCATCTTAGCGGCTAGCTACCGTAAAATAAAACTTAAATACGCGCTAAATCTAGTGCGACGAAACAAACTCCCCTGTACCAAACGCCTCGTGATGATTCTGACGCCAGCATTGCGTATTTGTTGACCACTAAATATCCCAGCAAACTAGACAAAGTAACAACTAGTCTGGACTCTGTTCCCTCTCTGATCTCGGGTGTCGTCTAAAAGAATATAGATGAGGAATGCCAATGGCGTCGTTGTTGGGTGGGTGCATGCTCGCTTCACGCCAAATTTTGGCCCTTGTCGATGCGCTTATCGTCGAGGATGTGAAAATCGGGCTGCTGTTCTTTTCAACGACTTTTTTGTTGGTTCATCCGTGCCTTGAATTCTTTTTCAGTCGTCCTTCATGTACGCTGTTGTCCCTCCTCTCTGAATTCCTCTCCTGTTGGTAGAAGCCGGATACTGTGAAACGACCCGATAGTCGCAGGAGACAGAGGAGAGGGTTCAATCCATATTGGGCTTTTCTTTGGGGGTGTTTTTTTTATTCTCAAAAAAATCCCGATGCCGTCATAACTGTTCTCGTTCAGATGAGAGAAACGATCACTCCATCTATGTGCAATCGACAGGCGTCAAGGACGAGCCGGATGGACTGCAATATCCGCTATAAACCTTCGCAGTGGCGGCAAAACAGTTGTCCAGGTCGTTCTCATCGCTGAAAAGATCAAGGTCAATTATTAGCTGTGACCCGAGACGCGCTACTCGGGTTTTGGGGCGGGGTCTGTCTTACCGAGCAAAAGTAGCCGTGCACCAGGGTCGGGGGGTGCTATGGATAAAGCCCTCGCGTATGGTTGTACGGAAAACCGCGACAGTGGACTTTGGCCATTAGAAGATGAGTTCATACATTGATTGAAGCGATGTCCTTACCCCCTTGGAAAAGGTGTAGCAGCATTCGAGTAGACCATCATCTCTGAGCTCTACTTGTGGAACAGCGGCGGCCGAAGACAGAGTCGCAAAAATGGCAACAGATGACAGCTTCATGGTGGTTGGCAGGATTGGAGCAGGGCTAATTGAGCGGGAGCGGAACCGGAAACGGATCACGGTATGGAGTGCAAGCTGTTGGTTATTTATTCGTGAGCTCGTTCATCGCTAATATTTCTAAGCAGGCGCTACTGTCTTTTTGTCCGCGTCATCCGCAATACGAGAATGAGGCTTTGAGCGTCTTTCCGCCCATTCATTGCCACATCGGGACACACGGCCCATGTCCCCAACTCTAATCGCGATACGCTTTGCCCTTGCGAAGCGGGTCATTGACTCATTACGCGGGTCGTTACGCGTGTACGTATCACCCCAGGTACGGACACGTCGCAGTGGAGTTGATGTTCCTCCATTATTAGACGGTTGATCCCCAGAGATGCATTGCAACTTAATCATGCCGCTCTGTGGATTGGACCCCCAGTTGTCTGTCTCCCATGTACATTCTCCCCTTCGATTCTCTTCTTCTTCTTCAATCACGGCATTCTCTCTTGCTCCGACTCCTGCACTGGGTGAGACAGCGCAGGATGTTGACTACATCACTAGTGGTCCTTGGCAACGTAAGCGCAAATTAGACGAATCATGGCCTGTGAGTCCACTTTTCGTCAGCAGATTGCAGAATAGCGCCAAGCCGGACTTTGGGACGACAGGTCCCTAAATCCGATGTGTTCAAATTCGGGCAATCTGATCATACTCGCCGGAATATGCATCCCTCGCGTATCAGGGATGTGATATTAAAGTTGATTGTTCCGTTGGTCAGGGCGAAAAGAGACCAGCAACCATAGTTGCTTAAGCCCTAATTGTATATGCTTGGGCGTACGCTCCTAGAAATGCCTGGTCGAGCTAGACAGCTTCTTGAAATTGAAATTCATCGTCTACGTCCTCGTCGCTCACGTGTCTTAGGACTCGAGACAATACCACAAAAGATGTGCTTGCATTAGCCGGATAGAAAGGACATAACACTGTTCAACATAAGAACAGCGAGGTTTCACCAACATATGCATGTCTCGAGATGAGGCCTCTGGATTGTCGGGCGGCTGGCTATGCAGCTGCATAGTCATAACTAACCGCGACGTGTCGACATGAGCGGAATTCCGTGAGTTAGACAACTCCCGATATCAGCGCTGCGGTCAATTCAAACTCGCTCAAATCGATTCAAATTAGGTGCCTTTAATTTGAATTGACCGCAGCGCTGCCCGATATAAGCATACCTTAGAAACTACATCATTAACATAACAAACTTCATGGGGGTAGCAGTGGGATTTACCAATGAGGAAAAAAGTGTAAACTGAATGAAAGTATAGATCCGCATGGTGCATGGATGATTGGGGGTTCAAACAACCAACTATATCATTTTCTTGTCGCACACTGAAGTTCAACCTCGGCAGAGGAAGCCGCATATTATTAAAAGCATTAAAATCGAGAAGGAACATGTAGAGGAACGCCTCCCGGATGTGCGCTTATTCGGATGCCACCGATGTCGCAGAGGTTGACGGTGCAGAGAAGCTAAGCCCTGGTGTGTGCTCTCCGCTCCCACTTCTGACTTCAAACTGAACTATTTAGTCTTCCCAGATCTCCGTAGCGTAGTCACAGGCTCTGTTGCCCCTGCGGCAAAGGGAACCCTCTGGGAGCTCTTTAGTGCATTTCCGCTTTTGTTTGCGGCACGTTAGGCAGGCTCTGGGGGCCAATACCGGGGCTTCATTTGAAACCATTTAGCACAATGAGGCAGATATGCGGACGGGAGGACTAGATGCGGACGCGAATGGTGCCAGACAATAGGGGGCTAATAAGTTTATATACCGCCCCCGCTCGGTCCTTTTATGTTAGACGGCCGCTAGCTCCCGGATCTTAGCCAATTTACTCCATATTACACACTAGATTCTGTATGTCGGCCGCTAGCCTTACGCATTGTTCAAGACTCGTCCCAAGCCAGGACATGCGCCCTACACGTTCCAGGGCGCCCATAATTCCTTGATGGACATTAAGAGCAGCGCAACCTATTGGCTGGTATCAGGTGCAGCCACCATGTCTTTAGAGGGTATGACGCTGATGGCTCTAAATTCACTCGTCAAACATGCTCCCAGGTCCGTACTCTGCGCCGTGTGATGTAATTGTGTGAACAGAAAAATACCCGTGGTCTTTTAACCTTTAACGCCTCCGTACAAAGTTTCCCAAATCCAAACTCCAATTCCCCTTCCCCTCAAAGACATTTTCCATTCCAGAGAAGAGAACAAAAGCTGGTAGGGTACAAACGCATGTTATATCGGTTGTCAGGATCAAGGTTATCAAATACAAATACATCGGGGTATTTATATTGGGCTGCATGAGGCTATTGGAGATGTATTGATTTTAAAGGGCCATCAGGTATTGTGGCTTAACAGCTCAGCTTGCTGTGCGAAGCTTATATTGTGCTGGTTGGAGCCACCATTTAGATACCTCTATCGGGTTTAAATATGCACCTCTAACGATCTTAAATAATCCCAATCGAATTCTCATTCTAATGGGGTAAAAGAGTTTGAAAGATGGAACTAACAAGCTATCCCTCAAACACAGAGTATAATAATTATATAATGGTTATCTTCCGCCTCTGCGACAAATTCAGAGCCGTTTCCAGGTCTATACAGTCCTCCTTGTCCTCATGGGTGCCCTCGAAGAGACCAATTCTTGAAAATACACCGTTGGTCTCGTCAATAGGAGTCAACACCAGGAAACAGGCGACAATTTTCTCAGATGTCACCCCTTCTTCAGGGTCGAATGAACCTTCTGAGGTTCTACCAAAGATGAGGCAGAAAACTGATGAGCCGGGTTGAATTCCTTTCAGGCCTGGACCATGGTTGTCAAGTCTGTAGTCTGGACGAAAAACTGAAAACTGATCTCCGATTTGGACGTGGCTGCTGAGCATGCCAGGTCTACTATCCACCGGGCTTGAGGATATCCCCAAGCCTTTCCACTCGTGGTAGAGGATCGCAGGGACCAATTGTCCAGAGAGTATAACTTTTGCCTCCTTCACCTCACCCATGAATGATTCGCCATCGTACGAAACGTCCATATCCAGAAACTCGACGTTCTCCGCTGACACTCCCCAGCATGTAATATTCCCAGATACCGCCGCCCAAGACCATGAGGGAATACGACTGGGAGTAGGTTTCTGCTTGGGACCGTCCGTCACGGACCAGAAAAAGCACTCTTCCAGCTGTTGTTCCCAAACGCCACAGACGTAGTCTCCTAGATTCGTGTGAGTTTTTTCGAAGGCTTTTGCAACTCCTGCCATAGCGGGTAGTTTGTCAGTACCGAATGTCAAGTCTCTCTTGGAATACTCCTTGACAATTTGAACCCATGACTTGGACTCAACCGATTGCTTATTTGGCCCCAAGCTACTTAGCTCGATTGTGTTGGCGGCAGCGTACCAGCCACATTCACACTCCATAGTACTGTTACACTCCCAGATGATCTCGTGCCTCGTGAAGTGCAAGATCCTCCTTGAGAGTAGTTGCTCTTGGTATGTCCAACCGCGTGAGAGTAGTGGCCACTCGAGTTCTGGATTAACGAACGAGTTGTTGGCAAACCAATCATTTTCAAGGTCGTTCCACGTAAAATGGGGGAGAATACGTCGCAAAAAGATGGGGGTGTCAGCATTGTGAATGTCGACTTGATCATAGTCTCTCCCATCACGTTTGCAGAATAGGCTCTGGCCATTGCTGTCGCACCAAGTTGCGGCAACCGTCAGCTCTGCATTCGCATATATCGATGCCATGGTTGCTGCTTCGCGCCGCCAGTCATCTTGATCGTCTTGGATGATACACATGCAATCAATCCATATATAAAACATTCCAAGTCGTCGAAGTAGGAATATGACATCTCTCATCATCTGAGGTAAGTCTTCAATCTGTATCCCGTTTAATTGCCGCTGGGGTAGGTCTGCGTGTACAAGTCTGATTTGCAGTGTCTCCTGGGTCCAGCGGTGGCTCAGTGCAACATACGATGTGTTCTTTGGCGGATTCTCAACGAGCTTGACCGTTCCTTCATTGGCATGACCGAGAAATAACAGTCTCTTGGGACAAAATTCCATGTCATTATGACTACAGTTTCCATGGTGTTGGCGACATGAAGCCAGCCAAGCCGCAGCTTGATCGAGGCACTTGTCGGCACTCGTGCTACCTGCCACCTTTTTCCCGGGGACGATGCAGGGGTGTATGGAATTTATGTCGATATTCGTCGCTGAAAAATCAGGCTTGTCCTTCATTAGGGCCCTGAGTTCATATTTCAGGGTCGCTTCCACCAGCTCCAGATAAGGGGACTCGTACCGCCGAGGCCACCACCTTGCTGTTGAGAACTCAACGTGGTGAATGTTAAATGAGCTAGCTATTATTTGACAAGTTTTACATCCGCGGTTAGAAGATCTGTTAAGGTCATTTCGGGTGAACTCGTGGGAGTCGGCTTCTAGAAAGACGGATTCTGGATAGTCATCCACATCGAGCTTTAGCGATCTGACTCCGGGCTCCAGCGTAAAAAGGCACACTCCACAGCGCTGTCTTTTGGTAAAGAATGACTTGAAGGAGTTAAGCATGGTGCTCTGTTCCAGGTAACGAACTTCTTTATGTCTCAATCACTATGGGAAATGTTAGCCAACAGCTGACGATCAGATATGCTGAGAAAAACTAGGCAGAGTAAGCGGTGATTATGTAATTACTTACTGAACTCCTGGGTGAAATCACTGCGCTATTGGTTGAATGAAATTACGGTTATAAGCCGGACCTAACTGGCAAGATGCTCGCAGACTCGCTGTCTGGTGCTTCGTGTGCGATGAGTCGATGACGACGAGAAAATGATCTTGGCTCCTAATAGAAATAGGAGTACTCGTATGTTTCTTTTGTTGTCCCTTGAATGTAATTAGGCATCAGAAGTCCTCAAGTTACACAAGTAACTTTCAATTGCTAGTCATAGCCGAAATCTGCTATTATATCAGTTTCAGAACGGCCTCCCTAAAGCATTATTTTCATTTTAAAGACATCTGCCAATTTAGGCCTACTAGACTACGAATATACGATTCTAATTTCGTGTTGGAGATCTTTGCCAACTGGGTTTTAAAAAGGATCCGCCATCGTTGTCCCTCCCTTGTAGCCGCCGGTTGCACAGTTCTCATGGGTGCTTTACAAGGTAACCGTTCTATGTTAAACTAAGAGGTGGTGCTCGAAGATGTAAATACGGTTTGTGGGGAGAAAACCACAAAGAGAAGAGTGAAGAGGAGATATGATGGACGACAGAAAGTAAAAAGCAGAAATGCGAGAGGTGAGTGAATTAAAGCGTTCTGGACAATGGGCGAGAAAGGCTTAACTGTCCTGGTCTATATGACGCCGGACAACTTTGTGATCATTTTCGGTTAAATTATATGGATGCATGTGACCGCCAACGGCAGAAGCCACAAAAAGTAACAGGAACTTGGAGTGAAATGTTCGAGAGGGGAAAAAAAAGATTCAGGATACGACACCTGCAGGATTCGAACCTGCGCGTGCGAACACAATGCCTTGATATGCGTAATAGCAGGGCATCGCCTTAACCACTCGGCCAAAGTGTCTATTGGTTGATCGGTTGGCATTCTGTTTATGAATATGTGGCCAGATTGGATGTGGGCCGCATGTCCCCTTTTGCCTGTTTCGGCTCTCCACTCACCTCTAACGAAATAGTGCGTTGCAATGCGTTAATTAGTGCTTTGGTCAATAGGTACCCAGCGGTATTCAGCTACGAGGTCTGTTGCATTTGCAAGTGGCAGCGTGTCCTAGGCCGGAGTCTGATGTGTCTGGAGTCCACGCAAGCATCGCCAACGACACGCAGCCCCACAGCGTACCCTACACCTGAACCGACGGACATCAAAGAATGCCCCTTCTACCATCCGGATCGTTACCATTCGAGCCAGTTGTATATTTCTCCAAGGCTTGGTTTAAACATTGAGTTTTCTCAGATCAGCAATATCTAAGACGCCCCCACAGTTTCAATCGACTTTGATATGTGCCCAATCCCCGCAAACTCACTGTATTCCAAGTCCAGTCGTTCTCTGACGAGGTCACCAAGTTTAGGAACATGAAGAATCATGCAGAAATTAACATTGAGGGCCAATGATTTATTTATTTATATATATACTCGAATCTGTACTAAATTATAAAAATTTTGCTAATGAGACAGTGACATCTCAATGTAGCCACACGCCTAGTCAACTTTGAACCCGAGATAAGGTTTCTGTGTCCATATTTATGCCTTCAAAAACAGTTCCAGCTGGATGACCTATTATTCGGGGTACTGGAAAAGGTGGCTGTGGCCAGAGTTAGGGTATGGATGCAGGAGGGCAATGGTTATGTTCTGGTGAAGCAGGAAACTGTTGAGAGTCGGAGTCATAAGGTCCTTATGTCCATTAGTGACTAAAACCGGAACCTTTATCTCTCTTAGGCGGTCGAACCACTTGTTTGATGAAACCCAGCTATTCATATAAGCGGCTTGGGCCGCAACACCAGTACCAGTGAGGAAGTATTTATTCTCCTCGCTTTCTACATGCCTCTCGTCAAATTGCTTGAACTATGCTATTCTAAGGTCAGTGCTGGTCTTTGATGATGAGAAGAACAGAGGCACAAGATTCTTCGCAACGGTGTTGAAAATGCGCGGGTCAAGAACATCCATTGAACCATGAAGGTGGTTGAAATAAACTAGAGGAAACGGTGGCATACGCTAGATAGGTGGACGAATACCGGCATAGCAACCAGGAATGTGGCAAGGATAAAAGACATCATCTCGAAGATTTTTTAGTTCATAGGCAGCACAAGATTGAGGTAAATATTGATGAAATGGATGAGTTGGTTGGCAATGCACTTATACTTTCTGAAACAGCAACAAGCCCTTATCGTTCACTGTCTGCGCACTCATATTACTGGCCATTTCCCTTACACCTTCCGGGTTTAACAGATCTGTTTCTTGCCGGCTCCAACCGCTCAATTCATAAAATAATAGAGGAAGGCTTGAGCTCTTCCATGTGGGCACAGCATTAGCCCGGGTCCGTAAAATCATAATGATGAGTAAAATCAGTGTCAAAACTACCCAGGCAATAGGCAGCACCAGCCATGCCCACCTCACAGATATAAATGTCCGTGACCTCTTGCCTATGCCGTTGACAGTTGTGCTGTTGGATGATGTACGAAATACTTCAGTCATGCTATCCGCAATACTATCGATAAGCCCCGGAATGTCGTCGTTCTGGCTGAGAAATAACCCAAGGTTTGGCGTTATTTTACTATTGCCGGTAGTTTTCATGACATGGCCCGAATTCTCGTACTGGACTGAGAAAAGATCACCGAGATAGTCGATTATATCATTGTAATCGTAATAGTTGATCTTGAATGTCGTATTCATTTGCAGATGGCTCGAGGTCGCGGGTTTCAATTCAGCCAACAAGACGCTCTCATATTCTCTCGCCTCCAGCCTCATTTTCCAGTCACTGTACGTATTGTTTGGCATAACCAAGGCGGTCTTCGGTCCAGAGAGCGGGCCTGCGGTGAAGTTGGCGTAGTAAGGATTTTTAAAGGTCCGAGCGCATAGACTCAGATTGCAGTTCATAGCCTCTGCGATTGGGAGATTACCACGGAGAGCATATTTCTCGGGATCCGTGTTGTCGCTGACATAGCTCTTCCAATCCAGTTTAGGATTGAGCTTGATGTAAGAAAACCCGCCTATCTGAGCGGTTCCAGGTTGTGCGGGGGGGTTCAATGTAGCAGTAGAATTCCACAACGTGTGGTAAAGGCTTGAGTCAGAAGCTCCCCCAACCTCGCCAAATTGTGCACCTAGGGTTAAATTACTTGCAGATAAAGTGTAATTGCAAATAATTTGCTGGTCAGCTGAATCACCGAGACGGCATGACGGCCGTACAGAGTCGGTAAGGTTTTCACAACTCCCACAGACTCCCAATGTCGTTATTGTTGGCCACTCACACCGTTCGAAGAAGCACGGAATAGAAGGCTGGCTCGTAGTGTTCCAAATTGGTGATAAGATTGCAGCTTGCATAGCAGCATCCACCTGAGCAGAACCGTAACCCCATGAGTTAATTTTTGCCTCCAAACCGGTGGGGTCATATACCTGGCTCGTGAGGAGTTTCGATGGGGTCCCAGAAACAGCTGTCAACTCTATCGGAAACTGAAATACAAGCTGCAGGAAAGGATCAATGAGCAAAGAAAGCAACACTATAAAAGAGGCGCTTGTCGCCATCAAAGTTGTCTTATGCTTGACAGCAACCAATTTGGCAGCGCCCCATGGGCCACGGCTGGCGGCATCGAATGTCTCCAGGTCGATGAGTTTATGGGGCCTTTGATCAAAGTACATCCATTTCAGCTGTGATATTATCTCAGTGACTACCAAGAGGCAGGCAGATTTGCCAATAGTGCCAATAAATGCTATGACGGCGGTCGGCGAGATGCTGTGACTCAAACCCCACTCATCGAGGGGCTTTCCTTGCTCATAAAGCAACACACCAATGATGGACGACAAGCAGGCAAAGCTTAGAACGCATGCGGCAATTTCCCACATCCATAAAGACCGAGCGCGCGAAGTTCCAGGTCGAGGATCGGATAGATTGACAACCTCAGCGGGGGCGTCGATAGGAGATGAGGTGTTTTGGTGCCATTTTCCGAGATGCTGTTCTTGGCTGGCGCTATTATCTAGAACTTCAGGTAGTTTAACCTTTTGCTGTGGTTGAAAGACATGCTGCTCTTCGTGCCAATCATTTTGGTCTTGGTCTTGTTGTGTTGACGGGGTGTGGCTCATCCTGTCTGAGAAGGCCGCATCAAAATCAGTTGTTAAAGGCTGACTCTGAGCGGGGAGATTTGATTCTGATTCCATGATTGCAGTGAGTAAACGGAAAAATGCGGCGAAGGCGGCCTTTTGTTTAATCAAGGCAGGGCTGAGGGTCAAACCGTTGATCGGTGGGGGTCACGGCTGCGGCTGAATACTCACAATTACAAGCAAGGACGACTGCATGCATATTTCAAATTTGCCTATTTGCCTTGGTGCTGAAACTGACTTGTCATTGGTGTCCCACAGTCGGAACAGGGAGTAAGCACTAGTTAGTTAGGCACGTTGCAGTATGCCGCCGTTAAAGTGGATACGGGATTAACGGAGTCAAATAACGGAAAAGCTGATACATTCTTTCATTTCTTTAATCTGCTCCACTCGTGCTTACCCGCCGGGTTGACTAAGCAGCTGCTGCACGGGCTCCTAGATCAACTGAGGGTGTGGTGAGCGGGTCAGCTGAGGGTGGGGTAAATTAAGTGGGTTTTTGGGCAGTTGAGCTAAGGGTGACCTAAGGCCTCTGATTAGCTCGGTACTAAGGTAAAAGTGGATCAGTATTAGCTAAATATAAACCTTAACTAAATAAAAATAAATTTATAAAACTTTTTTCTTTATATTTATTATAATAAATATATTACTAATATATTAACTATAGATTATTAAATCTAAGAATTTAAATAGGAAGATTCTTATTAAGATCCTATTCTAGTATATAATTCTAAGGAATCTAATATTATAATTAAAGAGGTTCTAGGAATTAATAATTAAATTAAAGTATATTTTAGGATAATATATTACTAATATATTATTAATATATTATATTAGAATTATTAAACTTAGCCTAATATCTTAATTCTTAACTAGCTATTACTAATATTAGCTATAAATATAAATAAAGGTTAAAAGTTAATCTATTAAATAGTAACCTTTATTTCTAAGCTTTATTATATTCTTAGAATACTAGATTATCCTAAATCCTCTATTAAAGGGATTAGATATATTATTTTTACTAAGAGCCTTAGCTAAGAATAATAAAAAAGGCCTTAGTTAATAATAAATATTAAGAAATTTATAATAAATTATAAATATATTAATAATTAATTATTAGTTCTAATATTAATATAAATAGATTTAACCTCTAATTATAAGTATTTCTACCTTTTTTAAAGGAATTCTAATATAATATTATAAATATTAATATACTAGAGTTAAAGTTTATAAATATTTAAATCCTAAATTAAAATAATAAAATTATTTTAAAATTTCAAAGGATTATTAAATTAAATAGCAAAAACTTCAATAAAAGGAAAATAAAAATAATCTAAGGTAATAAGCTATTTTATAAGTATTTCCAAAATAAATTATTAATATATTACTAATATATTATAGATAGATTTAGAGTATTTAGCTTGATTTTAAATAATATTAGGTATATAATAAATTAGCTATCCCTAGATTAACCTTTTGCTACCCTAAATTAGTTTAATTAATATATCCTATAAATACTTTATATTAATATATTATTAATATATTATTAATATTTTACTAAAGCTTAGATAATATATATTAATATTTTATCCAATATAAACATTAGAAGCCAAATAATAAATATTACCATACTTTTATATAATATAGCTTTTATAGGTATTTACCTTTAATATACAAGATTATTTAATAATAGCCACTTAATACAACAAAAAATCATTACTTAACCATTAATCAACCTATCTATTAATAAGATTATTATAATTAATTCTTAATAATATATTATAAATTTATTACTAATATATTAAGATTTTACCTATATTCCTACTAAGTATAATTATATTATATGGAATTATTATATAATTAAATAGAGGTTTTTCCTACCTATTAACCATAATATCCTATATATTCTATTTATATTATATAGATCTTATAATTACCCCCCCCCACCACTAACAGCAATTCCTAGTAATATTCTTATACAACTAGAATCATTACTAAAGAAGGAAAATTATATACTAAATACTTTAAGTAAGTAATCTATTTAATAAATTATTAATATATTACTAATGAATTTTCTTTTTCAAATATTTAGCTATAATTACTAGAAATCCAAGCATTTTATACTAAACATAATACAATTAGCCTTACTAATATTCATCTAAGCCTTGCAAATAATAATAGGCTTCAATCTATTTTTAAGCAATATTAAACTATTCATTTTCTACTTAGGGTATTAAGGCTTAGTAATTACTATAAATACCTTTTATATTATAAATATAATACTTAAGGAGTATAATATTATTTATTCTATTAATAATCTATTACTAATATATTATAGTATATTTAAACTTTTAAGGATAATAGAACTAGGCTTTTTATTACTATATTTTATTATAAGCAAGTTTAGCTTTTTAAACACCAAAATATAAAATTATTTTAAGTTAATATAAACTTTAAGTATATCTAAGGCTTATAGGAAAATAAAATTATTTAGGCTATATATAGCCAAGATACAAAAATAAGTAAGTATTTATTTAATAGATTATAGATATATTATTAATATATTATAGGCATTCCACTTATATATATAATTATAAATTCACAGTTAACTAAAGCATACCAAGCTATATATAGCAAGGTATTTAATTATATACAATTAAAATATAATATTACTATTTATTAGTTCTATATTTATAGAAAAGGAATTTATAGTATTATAATTAATCAAGACTAAGGAAATTTAAAAGGTAAGTATATAACTTAATATATTATTAATCTATTATTAATAGATTAAGCCTAGGAAAATATCTAAGTTAAGAAGTTAATCCTTATTATACTATATAGGAGGATTAAGTTATATTTTATATTTAATTTTAAAAGGTTTACTTTAAAAGAGATATTAGTAAATACTTTATTTTAATTACCTTATATATAAAAAATAAATTAATAGTATATTATAAAATAAACTTATAAATAATAATAATAATATAATTATAATATAAGCTAAATATATAAAATAATAATTTCCTTATTATTAGTAACCTCTAAGATAATCTTTTATTAAATTTATTAAATATTATAAATAAATAATTATAATTTAAAAGTATTTATTTTAAATATATTACTAATATATTATAAAATATCTAATTACTATAAAGTAGACTAATTATAAGTCTAGTCCTATAATAGCAATAGGTTTATATTTTCCTTATTCTTAAATAACTAAAGAGCAATAGAATTATAGTAAAAACTTAATAAATATAATTAAGCAAATATATAAAGTATCTTATAAGGCTAGTAATTAATATAATAGCTTTATTAAGATTATAAAAAGGTAATAAATTTTATAATCTATTATTAATATATTATTAATCTATTATAGTATAAAACTCTTTAATTAATAATAAATTTCTTACTAAGCAATAAAAGATCTATATAATATTAATTTAAATTATAAAGATCTTTTTATAATTAGTTATTTTTAAGTAGAAAGTTATTAATAAAGTAAGGCCTAAATAATATATTTAAAATATATTATTAATATATTTAGGGTCTTACTAAAGTAATTATAGTAAATTACTAAGATAGCTATCTATAATAAAAAGCTATATAAATATAGGATTATTATTACTAAATCTATTAATTACTTAGTTAATTTCTTTATTAAGTATTCTAAGGTATTTACAATTAATAGCTTATTAATATATTATAAATATATTAATTTAATTTTACTTAGAAGATTAAATAAAAGCTAAAGCTATATAAAAGAATAAAGGGCTAAACTTAAGCTTATAAAGGTAAAAAAAGCTAAGCTTAAGGAAATTTAATTAATATAATAAGCAAAGGTAAAAGTATTAAAGCTAGAGTTAGAATTAGTAAAACTAAATTAAGGGAGAAGTTAATATATTAGTAATATATTAATTAATAATTAATATTTTATTTTTATAATTCTTTTTTTTAATTATATATAAAAATAAAAGTTAAATTAGAATTTTTATTTAATTTAATCTAAATACTACTAAAAAATAATAATATAACTTATTTAAAAAATAAGTTTTTAGGATTAATATATTATTTATATATTAATTATTCTCTGCCTTAATCTTATTATTAACTTCCTTATCCTCCTCTAACTCCTTACCTATAATTTCTAACTAAAGCTTATATCTATCCTTCTCTAGTATATAAATATAATATACCTAGATTATATACTTATAAGTAGGCTCCTTAGAAAAATAGATAGCTATAATATATTAGTAATATATTAACCTAACTATAGAATATTACTTATAATTAAAGATAATATTATATATATAATACTTTTCCTTTATATTAACTTTAATATCTTATTTTATTTTTTTATAGAAAGGCTATAATATATTAGTAATTAATTAACTAAAAAATTAATAATTACTTATATTACCTTTTTTATAATTATAACTACCCAATTTATAGCAAGGAATATCTAAGTCTATAGTAATATAGATTAAGAGGGCAAGAATAGTAATAGTAATAACCTAGAAAAAATTAGTATAAACTAATATATTAATAATCTATTATACTAAATAATTCTTTTATAATATAATACTAATATAGCTAATTAACTTACCCTTTAGAAAAATAACCATATTAATATAATAATCTAGCATAAGAAAATTAGTAAGTAGAATAATCTAATATATTAGTAATATATTACCCTTAGCCTACTTTAGTTTACTCTTAGAGCTTATACCTTTATATATATAAATAAACTTAGTACTATAGCATTTACTTATATAGGCTTTAAGATTAGATATATAAGAAAAAGCTAAGTTTTAAAAAAAAAAAAAATTTAATATATTAATAATATATTAGGTTAAATTTATATTATTATAAAGCTATTTACTAGTTATAAGCTAATAATAAAATACCTTGCCTATAGATAAAATTACTTAACTATCTAACTAATTAAAAAAAAAAATTAATAAATATAATATATTAATAATATATTAAGTTAAACTTACCTCCTTATTAAATAGCTAAGCTAAGAACTAATACTTACTAAAAATATTATTAGTATTATTAGATTGCCTATTAATATACTTAAGATATAATATAAATATCTTAAGTCTTCTAATATAAATATAGGGTATAATATATTAAAAATAAATTAGGCTAGGGCAGTAATAGGTAGTATAGTAATAGTAATAAGCAGCAGTAGTATAAAGAAAAAGGAAAAAATTTAATTATAAATATATTAGAAATAGTTAAGCTAAGGGTAGATCTATATAGCTAAGCTAAGCAAGCTAATTAGAGGCCTTAGGTTACCCTTAGCTTAATTGCCTAAAAACCTACTTAATTTACCCCACCCTCAGCTGACCTGCTCACCACACCCTCAGTTAATGTACATACTCCTGCTACGCTGGGGCTGCTTAAGCCCCCGCCTCTCCTCTGGAGAGGCGGTAATATAACCCATATCTTTAATATTAGCATATCCCGATTTTTCAATAATACCATATTATAACTTTACCATTTAAGGTCTAAATTAGCTTAAATTAAATCTATATAATAATTATATTCTAATTTTACTATAGTTTAAATTTTAAATAGATCCTAAGCTATTATAGCTATTATTATATATACCTATTTAGTAGGTAAGATAGTTATATATATATTTTGCAGGAATCCTATATTATCTTAGAAGAAAATAATACTTAAAATATCTTATTTATACTATATAATTCTACTTTTTATAAAGAAATATATAGTTTTTCTAAAAGCTAGAAAGCCTCTTTCTTTAGTAATTAATAAAGGAAATAAGTTAATAAGCCTTATAGCTTCTAAAGAATATATAATAATTATATATATTTATATTATTAAAAAAAGTATATTTATAATTATAAAGGTATATCTTTTAAATTTTATTAATTTTATATAAAAATACTATATTAAAGGTATTTAAACCTAACTTAGTTCTAATTAGGCTAAGGGCTTTAAAAAATAATATCTAGAGCTTTAATTTAAGAAGCTAAAAGTTAAGAAAGTTATAAGAATTAGAGTAGAGCTTAATATCCCTTAACTAGAGGCTTAGTTTATAGAATATTAAGCTTTTTAGAGAGAGCTAAAGATAAAGCTAGCTAATATATAGAATTTTAATAAAATATTATTATAAATTAGCTAGGTTAATAGCTTATTAAAGCTATATTTAATTCGGAAGAAAATAAATACTTAGCTAATTACTTTTTAATTTAGTAATAAGAAATTACTTATATTAGTAGATACTATTAGTATAGCTAGTATAGCTATTTCTTTCTTTCTTATCTTCTTAGTAAAAGTCCTTTTAAAGAAATATATAATAGCTTTAATTAATAATTATATTATATTAACTTATACTAATATTAGCTTTAATAATATATATTAAGCCTACTAATAATTAGAATATTTTAATTATTATTCTTTTATTATAAATAGTAATTTTAATAACTTATTTATTAAAGAATAGTTTAATTATAAAGCTAAAATAAAAAGAGATAATTAGAATTACTAATTAATAAATATTATAGCCTAAAAACTAAAAAAAGCTAAGCTAATTTATAGGATACTTCTTATAAATAGGTTTATTATTTATAAAAATCTTAATTTTATTTAATATTATTATATTTTTAATATTATATCTTTTTACTTTCTTTTTTATAATAAATTGTTTTTTTTAATCTCTTAATATTAGTATTTATTAATACTTAAAGATAGAATAATATTCTACCCTTACTAGTTTTATTTAATCTAATAATATATAAATAATCTAATATACCTTCCTTAATTAGTAAGACTAACTATTTAAAATAGTATTTAAAGCCTATTATATATATATTAGATTTAAGAAGTTAGGGCTAATACTAATTAATTATAAGATTATATTAGGGCTACTTTGCTAATTAGCTAAATATCTTAAAGAGCCCCTATTTCTAATACTATTAAATAAGCTAATAATAATACTAAGAAAAACTAAAAGGTAACTTATAATTATCTAAAAAAATAAAAAACTTAATATTTTAAGTAATTTAACTAAAAAGGTTATTACTAATACAAAGGTATACCTTAATCTAGCTATTATTATATAATTAGCTTATAAGAAAATACTTTAAATATAATAAGATTAGTTAGAAATAAAGGTATATTATATATATATATATTACTATATTTAGATTAATAATAATACCTATATTATAAAGAAACTAAGAAATAAGATAGAAAATAAGGCTATTAATAACTAGGTTAAGTAATATAAAAAGTAAAAAAGATAATAATATAAGCTCTTTTAATAAATAAAAAAGGATAAAAATAATACTATAATAATAACTAGGCTAAGTCTCTCTTAGCCTTAAAGCTATATTAGCACAAAGTTAAAGATATTATATAAAGCAAAGAAAGAAGCAAATTAGTAGGAAACTTAGAATAGGTTAATAATTAAAGAAGATATTAAGGCTATTAATAAACTCTAAAAGGAATAAGAAAAAGCTAATAATAAAAAGTAAAATTATTTATTATTAATTTATTTAGAATTATAACTTTAATATATTCCTAATATTATTTAATAGAGAGCATCCTAGCCTATAATTATAATAGCCTTATTTAATAAAGCTAAAAATAATCCTAGTAATTTTATCTTAATCTTATTATCTTTATTTATTAAATTGCCTTTTTTAGATAATAATAAAAACTCTAATTAAAATAATATTAAGATTATTATAATTATATAGATTATAAGAATATAATAAATTATTTATTACCTTAGAAATATTCTTTTTTTAAATAAAAAAGATAATAAAAAGAAAAATTAATTATAAGATATTAATTATAATAGTTTTAGCTATAATAAGGCCCTAAATAATTATTTAAAAGATAAAATAAGTAATATAGATAGCCTAATTATATACTTTAGTAATAAATTAATTATTATACTAAAGTTAAGGTACTATTAATAGCTATTATCTTATTAATTATATTATATTATAATAATACTATTAAAATAAAATATATTTATATAAGTATTATATTAGAACTAAAGTAATTAAATAATATAATTAATTTTTTTATTATATATATATTAATAAAATTATAGTATATTAAGATTAGAAAATTAGAATATGCTAATATTAAAGATATGGGTTATATGACTACCTCTCCAGAGGAGAGGTGGGAGCTTAAGCCCACAGCGGAGCCGGCTTAGTCAACCCACCGGGTATGTTTTCTCGTAAAACCCCAAAGTACCATTCGAGTTTAGCCCTTGTTCGCCTTTTCCCATCTATCACAACGCTTAAGATCTCCTCATACGGCGGAATCCAGACTCTGGAGCAGGTAGAGACCTCTTGCAGCTACTGCTGCCCTTGATAAACTCGCCATCTGAGTTCTCGCAGCCGCAAGTACCGTCATTAGGGTCCTTGATACAGCCGGTGCCGACACCACTTGACTGGCCGTTGTCGCTATACCAAGTTAGATGGTGAATGAGAGGAGAATGGGGAATATTCTATCCCTGAGAACACTTACTTCCAAAAAAAGGTCCAGCAATCTGTGCTGTTGGCAAGGCTCGTTGGAGCAGTGCATGTGTATGCTTCACAGGTGCCGTAGGGCGCGCCGTGGTTGCCATCCTTGGAGTGGTCGACTTTGAAAACGGCAAAAGTCTGCTGACCGTGAACTCTTGTGTTGTATGCGCATTCAGCAGCCTGAATGTCAGTGGAGGTCTTCTCAGCTATTCGGAGAATTAGTGGGGGTGTCCCTATCACATAGACTGAGAGTTCAAAACTCACGAGAACAGCCAGGGTTTAGTGGATAGCCACCCTTTGTGTTACTAGAGGCAGGTTCAAGCGTTGCGCTGACTGACGCGGCGATGGCCAGGAGCGAGACGAACTTGTTGATGGAAAACATCTTGTAGGCTCAAGTGATTGTGATAGAAACTCGACTGATTTTTTCTTCAATGAAAGATGAATGAGCTGTAATATGAATTCTCGATGAGTGAAGAAGAAAACCACGCTTCTCATGTCTTTTATACTAGGTGTTGACGCGGCGACCCCATGTTAAAATCGATTCCCAGTCTCACCTTACCTTGGTGAATTGTTTTACTGGGGAATATCAGTCCACAAATGTTCCGAAACAGGGGCAGTCCTACGTTGGGATGAATGGAATTGATTGACGCTAGAAGGTGGAAGGAAACCTGCTAATATGTGCCATCCTTGATCAGCCTCTTCGCCTCGCGCTGTGACAGGCGAGGCCACTTTGTTTGGCGGAATAACTCTTTAACTTTGGGACAGGCCTCCCCATCGGGCAAGGTGGATGTTTTAACCATCTCTCAGCCCACATATCCGGTTTCCTCCATATTAAACAGTGCCGACTACCCGAAACGGGGCGGGCAATATATCTGCAACTGTACGACTTCGAGATGATTCACGGAAGGCAACAATGGACCACGAAAGTCATAACAGGGGAAAACCACATGTTATGTATCGAAACTATAATTGAGCTTTTTTACAAAGCACAACGGTAAACGGGCCAACAATTGGCAGTGGGTTGTGATTGCGCCCTCGTTCTTCATGCCCTGAGCATGTTTCTCACCCAAGCTCCTTTCCCAAATACATGTCTCAAAAAGTAGATTAGGATAACCTTTATTGAGTCCATCATCAATTCAAACGGCCACCCGAAGGGGCATTGTTTACGGTAGACGAGAATAGGGCGTCTCAGGGCCAGTGCGCATCTTTAGAAGTAGCGACGCAAAGAGGGTGACGCGTTATGAAGTCTTCTCCTTTGTCAGACCAATTGCCAAAAAGGCCACAGCATTAGTGCTTCTTTTCAAAATGTACTAGCGAATAATGGGCCCCTTTTCTAACCGTATCGATGAATTGGCACACGACTTATTCACTCGTTGATGCGTCGGTCGCCCTTCTTCCCCCAGAAGTCTCGGGGATGGCGACCGAGATGCCCCGCAGCAGCCCCGCGTGGTTGATGGTCCAGTGACGAGACCAGATATTTGCAAACGCAGCTTGGTTTGATACTGTTGTCACCCTCGGTTTGGTCCTCGGGTTTGACCACTGAGATTGTGATTTTTAACAAATAACTCAGAAACTATGATTCGTCCAAGCCTCCTATTTAAGTCAGTCGCTCTTGATGAGTCTTGTAATCCTAGCTCCTGGGTAACGCGTGTCCATTCTCCAATTTGTTAAGCGGAAAAAATGGCTTCCAAGTATTACGTCAATAATCTGATTGGATGCATTGCATCCAGCACAGTCTGCAAGTCGTTTGGCATCAAGGTTTCTCCCAATGCCCAGATCGTCCAGATTGCAAAACATGCTGGCTACAATTCGCTGTTTATTGACCTAGAGCATGCGTGGCTCAGGCTAGCCGAGGCAAGCAACCTCTGCAACGTCGGGCATTTAGCTGGCATCACACCCTTTGTGCGAGTACCCCACCAGTGCTGCAATGGCTTTGTCCAACGGGTGCTTGACGGGGGTGCCATGGGCGTTGTGTTTCCACACATCCAGAACGCAGGTATGTACCAACGACAGACCAACAGAGCATGGTTTTCTGGCTATCCACCCCCTTCTTTTGTAGAGGAAGCAAAAGCAGCTGTCAGCATTTGCAAATACCCACCCCATGGATGCCACTCCATGACTGGCGCCATGCCATTGTTCAATATGAGATCAACTCCGCTAGCCGACGCCATCAAGTTTGGTAATGAGTCTGGATCAATAGTTTTCGCCATGATCGAAAGTGCAGAGGCGGTAAAAAAACGCGGAAGAAATTGCGCAGGTTGAAGGCGTTGATGTGCTTCTTGTTGGATCCAACGACTTGACGATTGATCTCGGTGTGGGCGGGGACTTTAAGAGCGAAGCATATCGATCATCATTAGAGCAAGTCAGCCGAGCTTGCCAGAAATACAACAAGGCGTTTGGAGTCGCAGGTGTCTATTATGATGAAAATATTCATCATTGGTTCATCAACACTTTGGGAGCCAGATTCTTGTTGGTACAGCAAGACCTGTCATTGATAGCTGGAGGAGGACGCCAGGCGGCTCAAGCCGTTCCTCAAGTTCGACTTTGAGTATAATATTCGAGCTGTCCAATTTTATTTGTCAAACTACTTTCGATAGAGCTTATCAATTCTATTCGCTCATCAAGAGATACTGAAAATTACCGTATGATCATGCACGCCGGATATCGCCGACTCGTTTCTGTTGATAACGTTCTCGGGGACCATCACCGAGACTGCCCCACTTCTAGATGCCACCCCCTCTAGAATTGGCGCGTGCAAATATCGACAAATGATCAAGTTGGTCATTTTAGTTACCAGCCGTCATCTGAAATTGCCATCTATAATCAGTGTAGATATCAAGTTAAAGCTGAGAAGGCCATTGGCTATTGGGCATAAACATGATTTTCGGCCTCTCACGGCCAGTAGGTGGTGGAATTGGGCCAATGGCAATTACTCAACCAGTCCGCTGTGAAAACAGCACTAGAAGTCACCAAGACGCTACATGAAGCCAGCCCAGCTTCTGAAATGGCACAGGTTTCCAGTCATTGGCCTTGATCAATATCATCTGTGATATACTTGCTAACCACTTGGTGCTAAATTGTATCGGATGGATGGGAGCGCGTCTACCAAAAAGCTACCTGATCGCAATCTAGACCACACGGCCTCGGTTTTGGCGACCGAGTATTTACAGCCCCTGGAACCCCCCAGATCCCCAAATCTCCACAGATGCCAGATACCAGATACCATGACGATTATCTGGGGTCATTACGTCTCAATGCGGGTCTCCGCCATTGGAGATGAGACGATGAACCTATCTTGACGACCCCAGGTTTTGGTGGCCGTGACTGAGACACTTGGCGCCGGATCAAGCCAAAGTTTTCCATTATCGGAAAAGCCTAATTGTAGCCACAAGATTAAAATATCCTGCCATCGCTCCGTCCATGTTGGACCTTGTCTATCGCAAAAGACAGCGCGGAATTGCTATGCGTTTCTAGTTTGCAATTCTAGAAAGCAAAATCCCGTCAACATTATCCATTCACAACCGCAATGGCGAGTATTGAGGCCAAGAAAGACGCCATGGCGGCCGACTTGGCAACGTTCGAGTCAAAGGGAGAAGGCGAGATGGCACAACCAAACGAGCTGCGTCGCGACTTCAAGCCGCATCAGGTCTTCATGTTTTCCATTGCTTGCGCCATTGGAACAGGCCTGGTCATCGGCTCCGGCTCTGCCCTATCAAAGGGTGGGCCTGGCAGCATTCTAATCGCATACCTATTGGTCGGCAGCGCCGTCTTCTTCGTCATGACTGGCCTCGGAGAGATGGCTGCTTATCTACCAATGAATAAAGGATTTGGTGGGTATGCCACTCGAATGGTTGACCCGGCTTTTGGGTAAGCAATCAATCTTGATTCATATGCGTTCAATTCGACTCATTTCTTTCAGGTTCGCAACTGGGTGGAACTACTACTTCAAATATGTCATCGCCGGACCAACCAATCTGACGGCTGCTGGTTTGGTCATTCAATACTGGAGACCCGACCTTAACGTCGCCATTTGGATCACCATATTTGGCGCAGTTGTCATTGCTATTAACGTGAGTTGGGATCCAAGAAACATTAACCCGTATCATTTATGCTTATATTTAGTCCAGATTCTCCATGTCAATAGCTTCGGTGAAACCGAGTTCTGGCTTGGCCTTGCCAAGGTCCTCATCATGACAACCCTGATCCTTTCCACCTTTGTTTGCGCATTAGGTGGCGGCCCGAACCACGATCGAAGCGGATTCCGCTACTGGAATGAACCCGGCGCATTTGCCGAGTATCTAGTTGAAGGCGCGAAGGGTCGTTTTCTTGGAGTTTGGGCCTGCATTTGCCAGGCGTGCTTCGCCTTTACAGGAACAGAAGTGGTCGGAATGACCTTTGGCGAAACCCCGAACCCACAAAGAAACGTTCCCCGGGCGATTAAGCAGACATTCTGGAGAATTGGCATTTTTTACATTCTTGGTGTGCTGGTGTTGGGCATGGCAGTACCATATAACAACGACAAGTTGATAGGTGCTACCAAACAGTCCACCAGTGGAGGTAAGAGCCATGATACTGAAACGTGTGTGGGTAGCGAAGCTAATTACCACAGCCGCGTCCCCTTTTGTTGTCGCAGTCAGCCTGGCGGGTGTCAAATATTTTCCTGACGTTGTCAACGCTTCTCTTCTCGTATTCACTCTCAGCGCTGCGAGCTCAGGTATGTCACATCCCAATCGAACCACGACAGAGGGTGCTAATTATATATAATAGATATATATTGCGCTTCAAGATCCATTTACGGTCTTGCAAAGGACGGCCAGGCACCAAAGCTTTTTGCCAAAGCGCTGAAGAACGGAAATCCCATTTTCGCCGTGGCTGCAGCATCCATATTTGTCGCTCTGGGGTACCTTAATGCATCCAAGTCCTCATCAAAGGTTTTTGGATATTTCGTTAGCCTGGTCACTGTCTTTGCAGTGCTTAATTGGGTTGCCCTTTTGATATCACACATTTCGTTTAGGAGGGCTCTCAAGGCCCAAAATATCAGCCTCGACGAACTCCCTTATGTCAGCAAATTGCAGCCATATGGATCATATTATGCCTTGTTCATTTCTCTCCTGGTTATCATTTTCAATGGTACGTTTTCGAGACGTTACATTTTATCGATGTTCCATATTAACCCTCTATGGCAGGCTATGACGCATTCATCCCTACCTTCAAGGCAGACACATTTATCCTCAAATATCTCGGAACTGCCATCTTCATTGCAAATTTTCTTTTGTGGAAGTATTACAAGGGTACGACGCTAGTCTCGCCACATGAAGTTGACTTGATTACAGGACGAAGAGAGTTTGAAGAAATGGAAAGCGTCGAAGATGGAAGATGGAAAGGAGGGTTTTGGAAGGATATGATGGGCAAAATTAAGGCATGAGCTCTTATACCAGTTTCAGTTTTAATAATTGCAAATATTCTATTATTATAGACACATGCAAGATAAATATATATGCAACCGGGTGATTGGGCCTGACAGAAACATGCCAAGAGAAACAAATGATTTATGCCAGATGCTGCGACCTCCGATCTGCAACTTAATTAACCTCTTGGCAGATCCGAGTTACCGGAATTAAACTAAGCCTATTTTAGAAAATAAATCCAAATTCCCGTCACATAAATACGACTTTCTAGTAGGCATCACAACTTCAGATATCCTTGGTCAAAAACTCACAGGTTTGGGCACCAAATTACCGGTTTGCGGTCGTAATTGATGTAGCTCTGCAAGTAATACGCTCACATATCATTAAATGGGAAAGGAGCCATCAGAAAAAGTCGAATCCAAGAATATTCATGGTTTCTTTCTAAAAAATGAATAATGCTATTTACAATCTCCTCTTGAAACTTTGCTATATATATATATATATATATTATGTAGAAATATGTACAGGAAAGAGCAGTAGTCTTTCATCTTAAGCATTCTCTGTCACGCCTGAATCCGTCATCATGGGGCAGCCCATTCCCCTTCTTTTCTTTAAAAAGAGCGACGGTGGCGGGAACGACGTGAGAGCTTGCATCGAGAACCCTTTGTGGGTGTAGTCGCGGCAGCTGTGGACGACTGAGCAGCAGAGCTCTCGACGGGAACGGGGCTCGCAGCGGGAGTAGAGACCTCGGCAGGGGCAGAGCTCTCGGTGGCGGCAGAGCTTGCCTGAGCAGCCTGGGTTGTCTTGGCGGCAGCAACGGTCGAAGAAATGAGTGACGTGATATCGGCCACTGTGGGGGTCGCGATAGGAGTTGTCGAGGTCTTCAGAGTAGACCTAACTGGGGTTCCAGCTGCGCTGGTGGTATCTGGGGAGCCAGTTGTGTCCGAAGCACCAGTGTTGCCTTTAGCTCATGTTAGCCGGTCGTCTCCTCATCTGAACATGCAACTACTTACTGTTTGAGTTGCCACCAGGGCCAGAGAGAGAGGTGGTGATATCGCCATCCTCAATGTATACACCCGAGAAGTAAAAGTCCTCAGTCTCGTCGGCGTCTCCGTTGGCCAACTCAAGGACACCGACGTGCCAATCAGCGCCGTTGCTACTGGTGCTGGCAGTGACAGGGGCCACAACCTGCTTGAGCTCGGTAGCACCAGTTGAGTGCCAGAGACCGACGGTCCGGGCATCGAAATCAATCTCATAGGCCATGTTGTGCCAAACACCAGCCTCCCACTGGACGTCCCATTTGGAGGTACCTCCGACCATCCAGCGGAGGCTGTTGTCCTCGGTACCGCTGGCGCCCGAAAGCAGGCCACTCTTCAGCTCAGTGAAGTGAGACTCAAAAAAGGCAATCTGGTGTTCGCGCTTCAGAGAAGGGGCGTTCTCGTCGGTACGCTTAATGCTGAAGTGGTAATAGGCCTTTCCGGCTGCGATCGCGGCAGTGGTCTGGGGAATCAGCTCGGTACGACGCATCGTCTGGCCATTCCAGTAGGCCGTGTCGGTCAATGAGATCTTGGCACCCTTCGAGGAGCCAGTATCGGCAGGGTTGCCGTAGTCAGCCGAGAGGTTGACATATTCGGAAACGTTTCCGTTGCCGTGGATGTAGTACTGGTAAGGGCCGACCTGGTTGGACCAGCTCCATTTGTCAAGATCGGTGGCTGACGTGAGATCATTGAAGCGGCCGTCCCAAAGGAGATCAGCGGCAGCCAGGCCGGCAAGAGAAGCGAAAGCAGCAAAAGTCTTCATTTTGAGAAAGAAAGGAATGAACAGTTCAAGGATTGGCTACGTTTACAGGCCAGCTGCGATGGGACGTGAAGAGAATGGGACGAATCATGTCAACAAAGTGGCGTGTGGCGGTTCCTTATATTTGAACCCGCACCCTTGTTCCTCCACGGTACATCGTGCCAGAAGCATTGTGCAGCGTCAACCTCCGTGTCTTCAAATGCAGCCGAGAAACCGGATAATTCGGTACTGCGAGGCATCAAGACCAGGGAACAGGCGAGTTTAGTGGACAAGGGGAAAATATGAATTGGCCAGGGGCGGTTAGAATCTGGCCCGTTTAATCTACCAGGCGGCTGACGAGTGGGCGGAGAAACGCAGTTCCATGCGTCCAGGGGAGTGAAGCTGAAACAGCGTTACAGACCGGTGGGCCGCGCCGTTGGGTTCCGCCAAGGACAGGAGCCCGCTGGGATTTATCTGACAAGTAACCAATTGCAATATGGATTCTGGTAGCCTTGAGCTTCCTTTAGACCCGCCGAAAAGCTAGTTGTTGCCAGGAAGTCCAGTTGAACTTGGAACGCTCCATTGACAGGATCTTGGAGAGGGTCGAGGCCGAAGTGAAGAGGCACACGACAGGGGCAACAACACACACAATTTATAATGATTCTCTGCAACCTGAATTTTCAGATTTGTTATATTCATTTCTAGACATGAAGAAAAGAGTTGCAGTTGGCAGTGCCCTTGGCGAGGAGGTGGGACGCGTAGCGTATTCCCGTCTAGCATCGCGTTTCGCGTCATTGGAGCCACTTGGGCCCTTAGCCGCAACCCCAGATTCCCAAACACCTCTGAACAGAAACCACCACCCTACACATCATTAAGCACTCTGCGACGACTTATCTTAAAACCAATGAGGCTCCAGTAATGCAACATTCTTTTCTTATGATTCAATAAAATTGAACTCGGTAGAATAATGAAAACTCATCAACATCGCTTTTCGTAATCTGTGAATTATTTTCTGATTGGGTCAATGATAAGTAAGAAAGATGATATTTGCTGGAATCATCATCTTTCGTAAGTACCAACCCCTGGAGGATTGCACAAAATCGGCCTTGCAGATGAGCATTCTAGGAAACTATGAAGCAAAAACAAAAACAAAAAAGGGAGGAAGGAAGAAGAGAGAAACAAGAAAGAACGAAACGGCATCTGCTGACTGTTTGCTTTGTCGGAACAAAAATGATGCCCCCGGCCAGGATCGAACTGGCGACCTTGGCATGTCATCAAGATCTCTCTTAATACATAAGTACCAAGCGGTAACCACTCCGCCACGGGGGCGTTATAAATAGTTGTTTGCGTAGGCGCATTGTGCAGAAGACGTGATTTATAAGTATCAAGCATGCGAAAGCATGTTTACGCATGCCTTCTGGGGAAGGGGAGCTTGACCTCACTCATATGTGGATTTTTACTTTGTACTCTAGGGTAGGGCTAGTTCAACAGCATGGCTACACCGGATCAACTTTGGGCCGAGGATAAAAGCTCCTTGAACAACCCTCTGATGATGTGGAGTTGGTGGAACCGTGATCCTCGTCAGCGACCTCCTCAGCGGCAGAAAACAGTCGTCAAATCGTGCATTGTATGCGGGAAATATTGTAATGGAATATATTGTCCCTTCAAGATGAATGCAACAAAGAAAACAAGATCACCTGCGATAAGTGACCCCCAAGGCCGCTTCCACGGGCCATGTGTTTGTCATCTTTTCTCTCAGGCACTTGGACCATTTGCCCATGACGCTAGCTCTCGTGAACATTCAATTTGGACTTGTTGTTTTCCACTAAGCTCCTTTGCACATCTCGCTCAAGCATTGTACTGGTGATTCTTGCATGGTATCAATTAACCTTCCAAAACAAAATATATAGAACGGAGGCTAATTAATCGCTTGCACGAAGAAAATGGCAAAAAAGAAACTGGACGGCGTTGTGAACAATTATGCTCCCAGCAGGGCTTGAACCTGCGACCTTCGCATCACCAACACTTGCGAATTGAAGTATTAGTACGAAGCTCTAACCAACTGAGCTATGGAAGCCTTCCAGAAGTGATCGAACGGATGACCCGCTCTTGGATGCCGCATCGACTGCAATCGGAAAACTTGAGTCATTGAGCGGCTGAAGAGAACCCAGCTTGCCGGTATTACCACTATGATGGGTAGTATTCTCGCCGTGCTCATCGCGTTGTCACATGGAGGCAAGAAATGTACGCGGGTTTCGCATCAAATTCTGCTACTCCTATCTCTCCGGCAGTCTCTGCTTCTATCGTATGGCTCTAGTTCACTGGGTCGAGACTCCCGCGAGTCAACCTGCCGTCGCAAACCCTTACACGCAGTAGGCCGGATGTGCTTCTTGTCACTACATTCATTCGTTCGTGCTCCTGTTTTTGGGTCATCTGCTCTCTACTCGCAAGTATGCCCGAGGTGATTTTAACTGATCATCCTGCCTGCTTTTTTTGACTGCAAAAACACCGTGACTTATGATTATTACTGGTTTGGAATGCCGTATTCCGTGCAATTCTTTTGTTTCGGTGTAATAAAACATTGGGTCTTGATAGTTGACTCTTGGGAACCGAGACTCGACCAACGAGAAGGTTCGGTATAATAAGCCGAGAAATTATGCGCAAAAGAGACGCCTGGGTAATTTCCCAATAGTCCCCTGAGATGTAGCGAAATGATCACCAACCAACGAACCGGGTTACTATACCTACCCAATGCCCCACCCAAAATACCACACGAGAGGCGGAACGAGCCGAACGAGGCTATTGTGGCTCGGATGCAATGGCCGACATGGAAGGTTCTGCCAGAGGAGCGAATGATTGCGCTATGACCCACGCGCTATATCGAACGCTACTGGAATCGATGGCTTGTTCTGTCACTGTGATATATTCAATACGCGACCATCAATTAGTCCTTGAATGTTATTTCGCCAGAACGAGTAATTGAAAATTCTGTATAGATCCTGCATAGTTGGTTTCAAGGTGCTTCATGGGCGAACTCGAAACTTATGTGATCGTTTTACAAACACCATGTGCTTAGTCATGAGATGACTCGGTAGGATTTCAGAGCGGAGACGATTGGCGCGTTCTAGTCTGACCCATGACTCATTGTATTCTCGTTCTCCCGTGGTCTCCATATGTATTTTACGCTGATTTGGAATGAAAGTGATTATTTATTTTCTCCAAAGGTATCTCGGACAATTTTGCCAAGATGGCGGAAGCAAGTTTATCAGACATTTTGAGGGGAGCGTCTCTCGACTTGGCCCCTTACGAGGACCTCTACAAGCATTTTCACGCCCATCCTGAACTCTCTCGACAGGAGAAAGCTACATCTCAAAAGATTGCGGAACATCTGGACCAATTGAACGCCTATGAAATACACACAAATATTGGCGGCCATGGTCTTGTTGGAGTGCTTAGAAATGGCGATGGGAAGACGGTCCTTCTCCGGGCTGATATGGACGCACTTCCAGTGAAAGAACTCACAGGTCTCCCATACGCCAGCTCGGTCACCATGCGCGACGCTGATGGAATCGAGAAACCAGTGATGCATGCATGCGGACATGACATGCACATCACTTGTCTACTCGCAGCGGCCGAAACGCTTGCAATGATGCTGGACGCATGGAAAGGAACTTTGATCGTGCTGTTTCAGCCGGACGAGGAACGGGGCGGAGGCGCACAAGCAATGGTTGATGACGGGCTTTATTCCAAGATTCCCCTGCCGGATTATGTCTTTGGCCAGCACGTCATGCGATTGCGTGCGGGAAGTGTGGGCTCGCGTCCTGGCACTATCATGGCTGCGGCCGACAGTCTTAAAATCACCGTCTTTGGCCGCGGCGGACATGGGTCGCTGCCACACCAGACAGTGGACCCTGCGCTCCTCGCCGCCCATATTGTTGTTCGGCTACAGAGCATTGTGAGCAGGGAGATTGACCCCACGGATCTTGCTGTCCTCACTGTTGGAAGTCTGCAAGCAGGACAGACTGAGAACATCATTGCAGACCGGGCTGAAATTGGTCTTGACTTTAGGACCGTAAAGCTGGAGACTCGACAGAAAATTATATCTGCCATCAAGCGCATCGTTGAGGCCGAGTGTGTGGCTAGTGGCTCGCCCAAACCACCAGTATTCACCCCAACACGGCGGTTTCCGCCTACTGACAATGACAAGCAGGTGGCCTCTCAACTGGCCACATCCTTTGAGCAGTATTTTGAAGACTTTGATGGAGATACACCAAGAACCAACGTTGCCGAGGACTTCTCTACACTGGGTACTTGCAAGGACCTTCCATGTTGCTTTTGGTTTATTGGAGGCATTGGCCACGAACTTTGGGACAAGGCTCAAACAGAAGGTGGGCAAGCGGAAGAGATACCTGGAAACCACTCGGCTCTTTTCGCGCCCGTTATACAACCAACGATGAAGTCGGGTGTAGATGCACTTTGCCTCGCAGCCTTGACCTTTTTGAGGAAATAGATGTATAGCATATATTAGGTTATATGATGATATAGGATAATATAGAAGACACTAGGTTCAGAAGCCAATATGCTGGAATTTCATTTCTTGAAATATTCACGCTTATACTTCTATACGAAAAATTAGAAAATGTTGAGTAATATGGATCTACATCAGGCTAAAAATAGCTTCATGCATACAGCACGGCCGAAAAGACCCACTGCTGCTTACCTTTTATAAGGACATGACTGTCCCACCAAATTCGTTGTCCATATCTGCATTCTTCATCTAACCCCCAGCCGGCTTCAATGGCGCTCAGATCAACTGACCACGTTCCAGGCTCTTCAGTCAACTATCATATTCTTCAGACTGGCGAGCAAGGTGGTGCGGAACAAGCTTTCCCCACCGCCTCACTGAAACAGGACTACAATGATGCTAAATCCAAACACGGTAAACGTGATATTGTTAACAAACAGCTTCCGTTCGAAACAAAATGGCATACCATTCTATCACTACTGGAAGACTCCATCATGATTACACTGCCTCTAGGCTTTATTGTTTTTACAGCTGTGATCCAAGCCCTCGATGGGGATGAAGTTAACCACATGCTCTTGGCACAGTTGCAAAATGCTATTACGGTTGTAGGTTTGCTATTGAAAGCTACGACGCGTTGTAACTAAAAACTAACTCTTGAAGCTTGGTACCTTGTTCCCCATTATATTTGAATTAGTTGTTGGCAACCTATTGAAATATCTTGCAAGATGGAAACTAGAGAAGGGATCCTCCTTGGGATCGCTGGAACAACTGATGGGTAGTCGAACTCTCGGCGGAACTCTGATTACACAAACACAGCTCCAAGCTCTGAATGAATTAGGCATCTTGCTGGTTCTCCTTTGGGCCTTTTCACCTCTTGGTGCACAGTCTACACTGCGCATGCTCCGATCCCGCTTTGAAGCCAGATCTGAAACCTCGGTTCTGTCGTATTTCAACACCGACACCCAGTATAATCTTGCACCGAATCGCTAGCAAAGTCCAACCTCCGAAAAAATAGAGTCTCGACAATTGGACTATTCCAAGATCTTATTCAATTCCGCACTTTTAGCATCATACAACGCCAGGCTTGACTCAACTGATGTATGGGGAAATATCAAAATTCCATTTGATTTTGTCGGCAATCGTACTTGGAGGGAGACTTCATCGTTTGGGGTAGAGCACTACTCTGCTCTTGTTGGAATACCAACGAACGTTTTGGGCAAATAAGGAAATAAACCATTCTCTATGGAGTCAAGCCACATTCTTTTGGATTGTGGTGACTTTATCAAAAACCCCGAACTTGCCGCTGAAGGGTCATTCGGATGGCCTGATATGGATGAGAACTCGAGTCTGCGGTGGCCGTTGCGCAATGGTACATTTTACGGATTCAACACCACTAGGAAATCAAAAAGTTCCTGGGCCATTGCCTTGGACAGGTTTGTTGATCAGGACCGGATCGATTTATTGAATCGGGAGGAGAGACCAAAGAAAACTTCCCGCGAAAGGCGGCCCTTTCAAACCCCCGCTATATTTGAAAATGAGACGGACATCAAGATTGGGCCGACGAAACTGTATTTCGAGGCCCGGACGACCCAGGAATCAAATAACCACGGTGCAAACATCGCATGCTTTTGCAACGTTACACAACAATACGTTGAATCCCAGGCAACTTGTCTGAGTACTCCATATACTCAAGGGAGTCATTGTAAAGTCACAAAAATCCGACTGTCACAACTACCTCACGCGCCAGAATCCATTTCTCATCTGTCGTTTCCATCAGTATTCTATTATGTTTCGAGATATTTGCCTCTGGCATCGGTGGTTGGGACAGCTTCGGAAAGTATAGCCCTCAAATACCTCAATAACACCTTCATGCAGTTTTGGTTGGATAGCCAAGAGAACTGGTTTGAGCATACATTGGAATTTTCCTTTAGTGCACAGCTAAACCAACTAATCAATACCTATCTCCTCATAGGCCAGATGGGCACACGGGTAGCAGGTGGCTCTCAAGATCATCTAGATGTTCCGGCTGGGAGCAGAACTACGAACTTGAGCACAAGCGAATTGATAGAGGTATACTCTGTATCATCAGTGTGGACTGCCTTGATGTTTGCCTCATCCCTCGTTCTACTCGCTGGCGGTATTGCTGGTGTTGTGATTAAGCACCTGGCCAGTAGGCCTGAAGTGCTCGGATACGCATCGACAATAATCCGTAAATCCAGGTATATTAATGTACCATCCGAATTAGATCGAATGTCCGGAATATACATTACTAAAGAGATGAAGGAAGTAAGAGTGAAATACGGTTCTATTCGTCAGGAAGGCAAAGTGCCAGTTTCTTTTGGGGTTGCAAGGCAAGAAAATGTTAACTTGACAATTTACTGGTAATCAATATTTAAATTCCTACTTTTATCCCTTAAAAAGGTATCCTGAATCAGGCCCCGATAGGCATTTTCGATTTTGCTAACCATAGTGGATCCCTTCCAGGCAATATGGGGTAAGGATTGATGGGCGGTTATTCTCCGCGACACCGACGGGATGCAGAGAAACGTGTGGAGTAGATACCTGGAGTAAACCTTGACGGCACATTGATTTGCTTGTTTGAGAGGCCGGGTTTGAGCCAACCCTATGGGGCCAACCACATAGAGAGCGGGCTAAGGTCACGGGAACTAATCCAGGAACAGGAAGTTGGATCATTTTGTAGAATTACTCTTTAGAGTACTAGAAAATTTTGATTCGGAATTTTGAACCAATAATGCTATTGCAAATCATCGCGAGTTTCCTAAAGGTCCGGCAACCGGCTTAAATTGGACAACGTCGAGTCCAGTTGTTTCTCCCGATGCCAACTTTGATTGAAGACGCCATTCAGGTTTTAGATTGAGTGATAGTCGACACCCTGACCATCGATCTATATAGAGCTGTCCATCGTTCAGTAGATCCCATGGGTCGGTGAGGAAGATAATGCTGGGATTTTTGCGCACACTCGAGATGTAGGCCAATATGGCGACGTTCTTGAACGGGGTTCGTGAAAATTCTGCATCAGGCGATTGAATTATAGAGTATTGTCGTGCCTGTGTCTCGCCCTGCTCAGTATAAAGTTCGTAGATGTGGATCGGGTATTTGAGGACATACGCGTTCAAGTTCCTCCTTTGACAAATGAATCTTACTTGGCGATGAGCCGCGAGTAGTCTTTACGTCAATATGGTATATTATGTTCCCATGGCCTTGAGTCCTTCCGCCGTTACCTGAGAGTCGAGATAAAAGTGCGGTGAAACGCCCCTGGTAGTCTGTGAATACAAAGGGTGCTGTAGCCGACGACCTATTGCGGCCCTTTTCCCACACACCCTCTGGCTCATATTGGTTACCTAGAACCTGCTCGAGTATATCCGAGACCTGAAACAAGTTAGTCAAGTAACGATTATAATGGGTGGGAGAGGTAGGCACACAATCATTTCTCCCATGTCGCTGTCGAATTGCGCAATGCCTTTTAGTTTATCTAGGAATGATAATTCCGGCCCTGTTCCCCGAATGCAACCTTGATTTTGTGAAAATTCGAGCTGCATCATTGTGCTCCTTATCGTAGAGAGAGTTGAAGCTTGGATTGCTGATGGCTGACTGATGCCTTGTTCTTGTATTGGATACTCATGAGTTTGTGAGGTAGATGTAGCAGCAGGCTGAAATCGCATGCGGCGAAGCAAACGGGAAAAGCGCGAGGCACTGCCATTCTCCAAAGAAGGCTTGCTTTCCTCTCTTGGGTCAAAATCATCAACATCTTCATCCTCGTATTCATCATCTTCAACAACATCTTCAAAAAGAGGAGGAATCCCCCTTTTCTCAAAGAGCTCATCAATTCTCTCGGTCGTGTCCGTCAAGACCAAGTTCAACAGGTCGCGATCCTTAATAGGTATGTTGAAGAACTGTCTGAATTGATCAGCCAACTCACAGGCGTTGGTCTCCGATTCATATCCTTTGCGGAGGTAAATGCGAAGCTGGCCCCTGTAGTCGCACTCAATAAACGCTGCACCCTCTGAGAGTGTGCTCTGGACCTGTCTTAATCCAACAGGGGCCCTCCAATATTGCACTATCTTGGAGGCGAGATGGACCTCTACGTTGCAGATATTTTGTATCATTGGTTCTTTTACAAATTGGACTTTTGGAATGAGCCTACGGCAGGTTAGAGGTGATCACCCAGTAAAATGATCCTGCAACATGACGTACCGAAAAAGATAGTCCTTTCGCGACCGGTAACGCTCTGTTAGTTCATCAGAAGGTTCTACATCACCGTGTACTTCCGTTACGCTTGTCGCCACTTTGCTCAGGAGTCGATCACCCAAGTCCAGTGCGTCGAGCAAATTTTGGATTTTCAACACTGTATCAACCTTGAGGCTAAGCACAGGCAAGATGTACTGAAAGTTTGTCCAAAATACCGCCCGATCCGCAATTAACCAAGGCTTTACGTCGTCAGCCGTCGCCAAGAACTCATATGGCTCATTTTCAGGCTTTGTAACAATCGGAAACATGGCGTGACTTCTAAGTCTGTTCTTTTGTTCTGCGGTGAGCTCCCGGTAGAGTAAGCAGTGAGACAAGGCTGAAAAGATTCTTGCGATATGTGAAGTTTTTCGACCGGGACGTATGCTCTCTGCTTCCCGAACAATGTGCTCTATTCCTGCATCTGGAACCATCAGATAATGGCGAAAGAGAATTTCATTGTCAGGATAGTACGCCTGCAGGCCTATGGAGTGCTGGAGCCACGCTTCCCCTCTCCAAAAACAATTCTCTGTAGTCATCCACTTTGATGCCGATGTTTTTGTTTTTGGTGGGATATGAATAAGCATTTCAGTGTTGAAAGCTGCCCTAGATGATGGAATGTAAGTACTAATAGCAATTGGTTTCAAAGGGGTTCAGTTACCGGAGCAAGGTCAAGTCACTTGCCCCCTCCAGCTCAATCTTCTGCATGAGGCCGCGGAGCATATCTGCTTCAACACTGGAAAGTTTGGATGCACCCCGAAGGCATTCAAGATAGAACTTGATATTAGCTTTAAGACCGACATCAAGACATTGTAGAAGCTGAGTCCAATTGGGATCCTGTGGCTCTGGAATTGATAGCAAGGGAGCAAGCCCCTTTCCAGATTTGACCATCTCCGGGAGTGGCACGAAGGTATTTCTGATGGGCTTAGTCCCTGGCAATCCAATACATTTAGTTGGCATTGCTCTTAGGTTATTAATCAGACCTTGTTGGTAGATGGCGAGGCCAAGAATCTTGGCCTCTGGGGAGCTGAGATCGAGGTAAGCTTTGTAATATTCCCAGCCATCTCTAAGAACAACCAAACACTGCTCTGTTAGCATGCCATTCATCATACACTGGAAGTCGGCGTGAATAGAGTTGGAGTTGGTCTGAAGAATGGGCTCTACTGCCAATATCCGTGGATACACTGGAACCTTGAGCTGGATTCTCAGAAACCTGTTCCAGGCCTGTTCGTCTTGAAAACTTTGTTGAAAGTAGTCTTGATGCAAGATACCGTAATTACCACCATTTGGAAGAATTTTGTTAGCAGACGAGGGCTCGTCCGAAGGCATGTACATGGAAAAAGCTTGTCGAGGACAGCCATTCTCCGCAGACATCCACAGGTTCACATTGGACTTGTTTTCCCACTTGGATTTGAAGAGAAATACGGCGTGAGATATCAGAACCTCGGATGATAGTTCAGCAGGTTTACAATGAAGACTTTGGTGATTATTGGCGATTATGTTCGAAATGTCTGAGTTGTGGTATTCCCTGACGCCCATTAGGGCAAACAAGTTGCGTCTATTGGGATCATTTGCGGCTTCATGGTTGACCACTCGAATGTTGATGCCTTCTGGGATAGTGGAATCAGCCCCATAATCCTTAGGGAAGAAGATGGGTGAGTTGTCCGCCGTCACCCATTCTCCAGTACGAACCGGAATGATGGCCAAGCTGACACGATTGTTAGAGCTGAGGGATGTTATTGACTGGCAAAAGCTGGCATGCCAAGATTTGTCTTTGTCTTTAAAGAAACTTGCGGGGTTCCTGCTCAGTATCAACTTTGTTTGGTCAACAAAGGTTTGCTGTATCATGACCTGTCCCCCTAGCTCCATGATGGCTGCCCTGTCACGGTCTTCGTAACGCGCCGACAAGAACTTGTCTTTATTATCGTCAAGTAGTAGAAGTGGTTGTCCGGTATTATCACAAAACTCTTTTGGGATTACTATAACTGTATTTGGGATCCGCAAGTTGCTGCTATGCGTCTCGAGTAGAGATACTTTTCGTAATAGCTCCAGCACCTTTTTGCGAAATTCTTCAAAGGGTGGAGATTGTGATGCTTGAATGGGGATGAAGCGAAGCATTGTATAACGAAGCTTGGTATGGAGGTTGGCCATGTGCACCATTGCATCCACGTATGCGCTTGCAGCAGCTGACATCAAAGCCTTGTTCCAGGCGGAATCTCCCGTGATGTCCTCTCGCGTTGCAGGTAGAAGAAAATCTGCTTGGAGTAAAAACTGACGTTTTTTTGTTAATATTTAACCATAAAAATACCGAATATGGCCAACGCACCTTGAAACCACAATCGCGAATTGGTAAGAAGGCGTAGACATTTTGGGCTACGAGGAGCGGCTCGGTCTTATCGCTTGTGAGCGGCAAGGCCAGTACGACTTCGGAACTTGTGATGCCTTGTCGCCGTCCTTCATTTGGAAGATTGTTGACTGTTTTTTTCCACACAAAATAATCGTTCTCCTTGCGATTAGTCCGTAGCGTCATCATGGCTGGGTTCGCAGACGGCCAATCTCCGCGACCGAGGGTCCTTGTAAACCCGCCCGACATGAAGGTACCAAGGTCCACCTTTATCACAAGCTTTCGAAGCCTTCTAAGGAAAAGTAAGATTCTGGAGTCGTATGATTTCAGTTCATGAATGATGGCTGCTCGATCGCAGTCGTCTGAAAGGTCGAGAAGAAGACTTGTCCATCCCTTCTTGGTTCGACCTGGAAATGCATGCCAGATGGGGGCAATCATGCCGAGATGGGCATCGCGGTCAAACTTGAATGAATAATGGCCGGATTTGATCCATACTGTCGAGGCTGCCTTGAAAACGGCTTTGAATCCGATGCCCTTTTCGCCCACAAAGCCCGAGGATTTGCTCCGACCGCTCTTTGTACTCATGCAGATGCGGCAGATTGCCTCGACATTTTTGAAGGTGAAGCCATCTTCATTGCAGTCAATTCTGACCTGGTTAGGCGAATATGGGATGGATATCGTCGGCTCACGCGCTGAGTAGGTGTTGTCATCAGCGTTCTGGATTAGTCCCAACAGGAAGTGTGTGGCCGTTTGGTACAGGTCATCAGATAGGCTATTGTGTTGTTAGAGTGTGAAGCTACGGAATTACATGGCGTGATGGATTTGATTCTCACATTCTGAGCGCAGACTCGAGATCGGAAGCATTGTTACCGATCTGATTTGGCCCATCTCCGAGTCCTTTATCGCTCCGGATCCTGTGAATATGCTGTTTAGCCTCTTCGACCGACACGGGGAACTGGTCGTTTGCCATACCAATCACCAGCTTGTGAAGTCAGATTGAAAAAGGTCCTTGGATGTGCGTTGGTGGATTGGACGCGCAGCATTGGTAAATCAATTTATCTCAGGGCCAGGGCCAGGCAGACATGCTGATTACTTCACTGAGCCTTGCTTGCTTGATGGCGGCTTTTTGGATTGGCCAAAACATTTGTAGGACTTTATTTAACACACATGACCTCTATCAGGGTTGGAAAAAAAAACTCTGGTGCTAACATTGTTGACGAGCCATTGGGATGGGAGAACCGCTGCTAACCCTCCGATCGGCCATGTGACGGACGGATGACGAAGGGTTTTGGATGGGCAAAGTTGATAAGCCCAAGACTAAAAGTATAAAAGAAACAGCTAAAATCGAGCCTTTGAGCTTTCCAGACATGATGCGGCAAAGAAATGAAAAAAAAAAGAGAGAGAGACACGGTGCATGTATCAAGCAGCCTGGTTGGAAGCCAGTCTGAGTTTGGTGTAGCCATAAGCTTTCAAACCTTGCATACTAAATGACGATGCACACCTTGGCAGTGATAATCACGGGACTTCAAAATGACCCAAATCAATTGTGCTTCTGGTAGACTTGGTCACTCCAATTTCCCTTGTATCTTTTCTTTGAAAGCTGTAAGGTTTGCCATACATCAATCATCACTGGCCAAAATGCGAACAGTGTTCGGCAAACCAGTGGCAACAAGGAGTAAGCCCTTGTCAGTACAGTACAGCACAGCACAGTAAAGGAAAACAATAGCAATGCGCCGAATGTGAGAGAAGCAGGAAGATTGTCTTACTTGGTAGCATTCTCGTTGGGTGTATGATTAATTAGCGCCGACGGACTTCATGGGGAAAAAAAGCAATCATGCAGGGCGTTATTGAAATGCGGGGAAAGCGAGGGAAAAAAAAAAGTCAGGAAGAGGGGCTTCATGCTTCCAACACTCCATTAACATCCAAAAAAGTCACTAAATACGGGGACAATTAAAACCATGGCCACCTCTTCGGTTCGTTTCGAGTTCTACTGTGACGAGGACAAGGAGCTCAAGTTTACACATGACCTCCCGCGTGGCCTCATCGACAATGCCCACTCCATGGGACGGGATGCCGCGTACAACGCGCAATTTGCTGCTGCCGTCTTGCCCCTGGTGAAGCAGCACAAGGCTGACTGCCGAGCCGCTGCACCGTCGACGTGCGAAATCTGCGACAAAGCGGCAACCAGCATCTTGCAGACCCCCATGTCGTGGCTTCACAACAAACCAACTCCGCTAGTCGGGGTGTGGGTAAACGCCTACTGTGGCGCCCCTGCTTGCGAGGACGCCGTCCGAAAAGAAGTCAACGAGTCCATGGCCGAGCTCACTGGCGGTGCCATTTCTTCTAGTGGCCAGCTGAGCGGTGGCATGAATCTCGGGGGCTGCAACGTGTGTGGGAAGAAAGAAGATTTGAAGAAATGTGCGCGGTGCCAGGTGGTGAGCTACTGTGGACGAGACCACCAAAGGGCCGATTGGAAGAGCCACAAGCAGTACTGTACGTCTGCATAAAATTGCTTGGGATAATAATGTCTTGTATTTTTCGTGTCCGTTGGTAGGAAGATCGTATGCAACAAAGATGGTTTGGGGGGGGGGGGGGGGGGGGGGGGGGTGGGTTCAGTTAAGCCACGGGGAGGGGCTCAGGTTATCCGCATGCTCATTATATCCAGCGCAAGGATTCATCAGCCTCAAAAAGTTCTGTTTTCGCAATCGCCAAGGACATTATCCCAGTCATGAGCAAAATAACGATGCATCCACTTCGTATTTCCCTGGTCCGGAGGCTAGTCATCTGACTGTCAACTGAAGCTGACCTTCTCTATCCGTCATCAAACTTGTTGCCGAATATCAAATGAGACCATTTTGTGCATAGGGCGATCTTGGCGACAGTCATGTTAGAAATGCTAGGTTTATATCCAAGTATAAATACAGTAAGAATCGCCATGCTTCTTCAACACGACAACTTCCTTTCACAATAAAGATTCAGATCACACTTGTTTTTAAAGATCACCACTGCCCAAAATGCCTTCCTTCAGAACAATCGTCCCGCTTCTTTGTGCTCCATGGGCAGTCCTGGGGCAAAACCAGGCTCTCCAACTCGTTTCTTCGCTCCTAGGTCCTCTTAACCTGAATATTCCAACCTCCAACATCAGTTCCATCAACCTGAACTTGATTACATTCGCTGATGAGGTTATTGACATATCCGGCCTTTCTATTTTCGGAAATGTCAACGACGGTGGTACCATGAACTGCACGCGCCAGTCCACCAATAGTTCACAAACTGTCATTGGCCCCGCATCCATCCCGGTACAAGGGGCACGTCAGATCAATATATCCCTGATCAACTTCAATGACGAGGTCATTGACTTCTCAAACGTCGCCATTTTCGGCAATGTCAACGATGTTGGCTGTTAAAGATGGCCTTGCAATCATTGGCTACCTCTAGGTTATTGCTCTTGTATGAGAAATGAAGAAGACATTATCTGAGAGGATGTACCGCTGACATCTTAGTAGGGTCACTAAGGATCTGAAATTCGGAAAAATTACAAGTCCAAAACTGGCATGGGGAAAGAGAGATAAGGTTGGCGATTTGTACATTATTGGGAGGGGGTCTAGCTGAACAAGCCGCAATGTAACACCAACTAACTAGGTGGCATTGTCGCCTAGGGTCAAAACTAAGTTGTGCCTGAATACGACATGGAATTTTATTATTAGACTGAGCTTAGTGTGGTGCATTGTCCATAGCAAGACTGTTTGGTCAGACGGAGTATAGACATGTTGTATTATTTGGACTTGACGGCCCCGACTGATTGCTTGTTTTGGTCTCAATTCTTCCCATGCCTATTCATGATAACCCGAAAGTAAATTGTAGAAAGGTGTATAGTCCTTAATGTCTGGGAGTTATAGATGCCACGTTGGCTTGTAATTAACCCTGGTGGGACATGCGCCAGCGCCCGTGCATAGTGTGGCAGCGATGGAGCATAGTGCGCATCGTATCGGGTTTTAACTTGCCAGAAGGGTTTTGGGACAATTCATAAGACGTGTGGGACTTCCAAGACAGACATGGGGTATATGCACTGCCACGCAAGACTCATACGACCAAAGTCTAATTTAACCTTAAATTTAACCAAAAGGCCCAAGAAATCAAAGGCCAGGGCTTGTCAGGGGTTTTACGGAACCTAAGAGCACCACCCGAGCGCCAATTGCCAAATAAGCCCGAAAGCCCGCCCAGAGTCCAACCAACGCCGCAGGGATGGCTGCTGAGGGGGCGCAGTAGGTTCCATCAAGTTATTTTGCACAATTTCACAGAAGCATGGATTATATGTGCTTTATGCCGGAGTGTACGAATTTCCAGCTTTACTCATTACTTGTGATTGCTATTTTTCCTCCCAGAATTAGAATCTGATTGGGACTCGGAAGAACCCAGAATGTCCTACACATCGCAACTGGGTCACGAACAATGGCCAATGCGCTGTGTTCTCAAGCGCCAAGGTTATCATATTCCATCGAGCGGATAAACACATGACCTGGGCATGGTGATGATGGTAGTCGTCCAAGCCGACCCCAAGCCCTTATTGAAAAATGGGGGTTTTACGTCTTGATAGGGTACTGGTTGGAATCAGAAAATCGGTCTGAAAAGCAACCCATCATATGATATGAACCAAGGGTGGTATCATATACCAGGCGAATCTGAAGTAAGACCCAAAGTATGAGTGTCATTGGTAGCAATTTTTGCCGTAGCTACCACGAACCGCGTCAATATAAACCACGACACGCATCCTTACCGCGTCCCTTGACAGCCGCTTCATTTGCAAACGCATTCACCAATTTACGTCCATTTCCCTAGCTTTCCTTCTGAATACAGATATACATGGACGGGGAAAGAGGTCCTGGGATTATAGGACTCAAGATCTAGCTGGACCAAAATGCCAACTGCGTGAGTAGCCAACGCAGTCATGAATGTGCTCAACACTACACTGGTTCCCGTCGCAATTCAACCAAAGCCCTGGATTGCTTTGCCAACTCCAGTCGCCTCTCTTCTGGTTGGACGAATGTCCCTTTCGTTACTAGAAAATAAAATTTTGCTTCATCATAGCTCATCTCATTCGGTTTATTTCATGGCGGTAGATTTGTAGCACCGCACTGAATAGTGCATCCTTCAATGGCTTGTCCTTGGCATGACCAGGCTCACATCAGAACTCGCCGCTTACCCATACTAAATATCAGACACAGACTAAAGCGTATGCATTGAAGTTTCCACCTTGGAGCAAAAAATTCTATCCACCTTTACCATGAAACGTATCTCTTTTGTTTGATCTTGGTGGGAGCACCAATCGATCCACCCAAGTGCGACAAGGGGCATGCTACACTCTGGGGATGCACAAATATGGCACAAAAGATCCACAAGTCTTCCAATGGGGAAGTAATGAAGAAAATTAAAAGTAAATGCCAACTGCTGGCATTTTCTTGCGCTCTTTTCCTCATCAATGTGGGTCACAGAGTGCCACGTTTTCCGTGTCCTGTGTGATGCCATCACGACACCCAATGCCCCTACCAGACGAGCCCAAAACCTCCAATAAATTTGCAATTTTTGCTGTCCAGGGCTAGCCAATTATGGGAAAAGCGTGTGCCAGGCTGCCAGCAAGCTACTATCCGTCATGGCGCACGTGAGAGAGCTAGGCGGCGGGGTAGACCCGTAGACCCGTCAAAACCAAGCAGCCGCTCACGTGGTCGGATCGCCATGGGGGAGCCCAGCCGTCAGCGCTCTGAAGAGGTGTCTGCCGAGTCCGCATTCCATTCTCGCCGTCGCTGGACCCGGTAACGGCTGAGGTTGAAGTCCCAGAAGACGGTTGATATGCCGGGCACGCCGGAGCCACGGAGTAAGCAAGCCTGCGAGCCCTGTCGGTAAGCCGCTGTCACTCACTCACGCGTGGGAAAAAAAATCAAGGCCATATTGGTACTAGCTTCGTGGTAGCAAGAAAAAGAGCAAATGCACGGCTGAGAAACCCTCGTGTTCGTTCTGTCGGCGGTTGAACAAAGAATGCGTCTATCGGACGGTTGAGACACCCGACCGGCGGTCCAAGGTGAAAAAGGGGCCGAAAACGTGCGTATTGGTCCAATGCTTCCTCCCTTAAAAAAAAGGTTGCAGCGCCTGACAGCGAGTAAGGCCAAGATCGAAAAGGCCTACATTAAGAGACAGGTTCCAAATACTCGAGTCCCAAGTAAAAGACATATACCGGAGCCTGCAGTATGCCGCAAATTCATCATCCTTGCAATTATCACAGTTGTACTAATACTCCAGGCCCAACCCAACACCCCGGTCTAAGTCCCCAGATGCCGCCACGGCAGCTGGAGCCGAGTCGGCATATCCAACCAACGACTTCGACACAGCCGGGCAAGTCGAGCTGCCTGATTTCTCCTCGAATCCTCCCTTTACCCCAGAAAAGTGAGTGGCTTTTCCCCCTCCAAAGTAACGCTCCTTGGCTTCGTTAACTCTCTCTCCCAGCCCCGATCCCCCTCCGGAAGTCATCAGTCACCTGATCGATGTGTACTGCACCAAGATCCACCTCCAACCCCTGCCGCTCTTTAGCCTACAGGACTTACAGGCTCGGTTAAGCTCGTGGCCTCGGTTCCTATTGTGGAGTTTCCTGGCGCTCACCCTCAGCCTTACCACTCACGAGTTCTACGCGGGGAAAGAACCCGAGGCCATCAACCGCTATGTCGATTTAGCGGAAAAGGAGGTCAGGCTACTGGCCTGTCAAGGCTCAGCCAAGCTGGAGGTTGTCCAATCGCTGTGCTTGCTGGCCTTGCGAGATGTCTGGGGTACTGTCGAGTTTTCGTTGTCCGTGTGATATAGTTTCCTATGCTAACTGATGGAACTGCAGCGTGCAACTCACGACAGGCCTGGATGACGATAGGCACAGCCTCGCGGCTCGAGGTCTTTCGAATGCTCTCGCGACATGACTCGCCGGACGGATATCTCGACACCGATCCCAGCGCGAGGTGCTACTGGAGCGTCTTTGCCTTGGAGAGGATTTTCACTCCACAACATTCTACGCTTGCAGAAGACGGCAACATGCTCAGTCTGCTTTCCAGTCCGCCTATACCGCCCGCACTTCCTTCGGTCAGAGACGATTATCCATCCGATCTGTGCAATCCGGACCGTGTGGTCAGCGACACGGGTGTCACCGTATTCTGGATCAAGATGATATCTACCTGGGAGCAGGTGTCTACATTCATTCATCGGGTACGGCTTGGGAATGGGGAAATCCCATGGGATCCCCAGTCCTCCTACACAAAGCTCAACGACAAGCTCTTTGAACACGAAGCCACACTACACCACAAGCATCTCTTTAGGAATGTTCTCTTTCCTAAGAGATCCCTTTCTGACATTGCGAGCCAGCGAGAGTACTGGATCCCTTGGATGTTAATGCAAGTCATCTCCCATGCCGCTCCGGCCATCATAAATCACCCCTTCATCCACCTAGTCGCCATGCGCCAGTGTGCCAACAGGCCTCAGCCACAATTCTTTCTTCAGCAAAAAGTCGATCTAGCGCTGTTCCATTCAGGCTGGGTATTTCGCCTCTTGCGCCTTTGCGAGACCCAGCAACTCCAAATAAGCGACCCAATACTTGGGCATCTGGTTGCAGCAGTGGCTACGATCCCCTGGCTCTTTCAGCTGGCAAGTGATGGCAAAGTATCGCAAAGGGCAAAGGAAGATTTAGCATGGTGCAAGGGGTTTCTGAGTCGCCTCTCTGAAACATGGCCACACATATCACAAAAGGTAAAGCGATGCGAGAACTTCTTTCCTCCGGTAGAGGCTGACCAAAAGCCACAGCTCAATGTCCTCCAAAAACTACAATTCATTCCCGATACCACGCATGGTCAATCAAATGGTGAAAGGGGTGTTTCGGTTTCTTTCCAGCCGTCACTCTTCTGGGCCCTCCTCGATCCCAATATCTGCCAGATGAAATCCCCTGACCCGACTCATGAAGCCTCGACAAGTTTCGGCCACGTGGCAGACGTCAAAATTCGAATCACTACTCATTTTATTCACCCGCTGGCGCAGAATGAACTTCAGGGGCAGGCTTCGGGCCCTACTAACTGCTTTGTCGACTCATTCTGGTCTAGCCCAGAGGAGTTTGAGCAGCTGGACATGGATGGCTTATCCTCTCACTTTCTGTCTGAAAATGTACAGGATGTCTACTATTAGTGTGCAATATTAGTATATGTCACAAAAAGACGACCGTCCCTTGTGGGACCAGTAAACCCTGTATATACAGTTGCAACAGTATGTGATATTATTTTGCTGTATGATTGCAGTTTTAAGAACAAAACAAAAAAAAGATTATGCGAGTGGAACGGAACTGAATGCTTTCCTAATCGCACTGACCTCACAAATTTCATGATGATTATTGAGATGTCTACAGACACGCAACTCGATGTCTTATCTTGTAACTGTTTGGGGGTTTCGGTCAAAACTACAAGGCGAGAAGTTTTATTGGTTCATTTATGGTTTTCTCCCAGCACGACACGACTCTACCTACAACTTGGCACTATCCTCTGAGCTCAACTGTTCTCTCTCATGCAAGCTCAGCTCCCTACGATTCGGTCCCCCTCTGCTACCGTCGCCCAAAAATGTGTCCTTTCGGTCCGCATACTCTGTCCTAAACCGCCATCGCTCTGCAAGACTCAAAGGCAGCTTCTTCTTGAGCGCCGTGGACATGTACTCTCCCAAAACGGGCAGAAACTTGAAAGCGCTGTGCGTCGGGTCAGCGATTGCCTCTCCTTCATCGTCATGCATGAAACCAAACTTACTGTCCGCTCCCTGCTCCGCCTACAAAGAGGTTCTTGTAGTCGGGATGGTAGTCCATGATGAAATCACCCGTGGGCGTGTCTGTATACCAGCACATTGCGACCCTCTCAAAGGCACGATCGGCCAGCTCGGGAAGGATCTCGCGGAGTCCCTTTCTCAGCCGCTCTTCGCCATCGACTGGACAAAAGTTGGCCCGTTGGCGGGGGGGCACCAGAGGCGGCACGGAGGTGCACGATGCCTCACCGCCAGACTCTGTGCTCGCCGGGGCGCGGGTGTAACCCCACCCGTGAATGGCAAACTTGAGCGTCTTTTCTTCCTCGTGGGGGGGAAAGTTGAACCAGCCAGTCGACGTGTTGGAGTACATGGGCAGATGCTTGTATTTCACCACTTCTTCGTCTGTGAGGGGCGTGTATCCAATCACCTGGGCAGCAGCCAACACAGAGTTGTACATGGGCACAATATTCGAGCACCACGCACCTGCCGTCAGGATGAAGTGGTCTCCGTGGACGGGTGTGCCTCGGAGGGTTTGCACCGAATTGATGGTGTTTTGCGAATCGGTGCCCAGCCCAGTAACCGTGCCCGCGGGGCCGCAGATGAGAGAGACGCCCAACTGGAGGCAGTCGTCGCGAAGCTGCACAACGGCTTTGGCCGCGTCAACCCAGCCGGCTTGCTCGTTGTAGTAGCCAAAGAACTTGGGCGCAGCCAGCTCACCGGTGAGGATGGGGAAACGCTTTTTTGTCGCGGCCGCGTCCTCCAGCTTGCCCCAGGGCAGGCCAAACTTGTCCAGCGCCTTTGTCGTCTTGTCAATCCAGGTTACGAGCTCACCGTTTCTGGTGCAGGTGAGGAGGTACGGGGCCGAGTGGAAAATGTCCTTGTACCGCGGACTCTGGGACCATCTCAAGTAGGCCTCGCGGGCAACCCGCATGTATTCCTCGTCGGCATAGTCAATTCGGACAACTCGAGAGATGTCGGAGCTCGAGCCGTCGGGCACCTAAACGTCTTAGCCCACGTCGGGAAGTGTGCGGCACAAAGGCGAGGCGGAAAGCACTAACTGGCGGCATGTGCCTGTCCAGGACGGTGATGTCTCGGTAGCCCTCGTTGGCAAGTTGGGCCGCTGTGGAGAGGCCAAAAATGCCCGCACCAATGATAACAATCTTACTGTCCTTTTCCATGTCGCAGGCGGGAAGCGGTAAAAGCAAAGCGTTGGGCAACACGGGCGGTTCAGCAAAGCAGGAAAAATTCCAGTTCTTGTCGGGCAGGCAGACCAGGTTTCAACCCGAGCCAAATCTACACTTATATATATAACAACCAAGAGACGACTGGGTCTCTCGTAGATGCAACATCGGTCAACCGGTCACGCGGTCGGAGCGGGCATCAACAGCCTCTAGTACAACATCACCCGCTCACGTGAGTGTCGCGCTAGTCATGGCATGCTCGCAATGGCATGCTCGCAATGGCAGCCACTGGGGACGCGAGCAATGGCCATGACAAGTTTGACAACTTGACAAGTGACAGGTCTGTACGCGTCGAGATGCCCTGCAAATGCCATTGACTCCAGTCAAGACGATGGCAACCGGGGCAGTTGTGGTTTTTGTTGAGAGTTACTCTTTGTTTCTGCAGACTCACCAAGTGGAGACTGTTTAATAAACATGGCCCCATCAAAAAAAAATCCCAATCGAGTGTGCATCGCCAAGATGTGTCATCTGCCACCAAACGAGATGTGCTTACAAACTAGACACAAAGTGCGCTTCTACATATATATATGCTGCAATTCAATTCTCTACTCTTCAAACGAGCAGGATTAAACAAATAATCACCATCCAGACATGTCCATGTTGATAATTTCGAGAAAAGAACAAAGAGATGCCTCTCTCTAAGTCTACACACTGTATCCTGCGGCTCAAATGTTCGGACGAGTCGCAACACTCGCAATTGAATCCGACATCAATCATCTGACCATGGTTTTTCTGACTGCCCACCCTAGTTTCAAAATGAAAACTGCGCTATCCTGATGGGGAACTGAAACAGGGATGACACACGAGTCCTCATTTGACTGTCTAGGGTAAGTTGTTTCCTCATGTAACCCAGGTGGCAAGGATTTGTCAGAATTATAAACCGAGTATTTTGTCCAATTTGAAATGAAAAAAAAAGGAAAACAAGGGAAAAAACAAGCTGGAATCGCACGGCCTTGATTCCCGCAACAGGATTTCTTCGTTGAATATATCAATTGGATTATGGTATAGATTATCTAGTTGGTGAATGATAGATCCTTGCTTGGCCAACGTATCAACTGGCATGATTGGCCGAAGCACTATGAGAAGGATCTCATTTGCAATGTTGAAATACTAACATGATAGGCTATGGTGAAAATTATGCTCTGTATACCGGACAGAAACATCAGTCTAGGTAAAAATGCGTGTTGAATTTTGACGACTTGTGTACTTTCATTTCCTACAACATTGTCAATGAGTGCAATTTCTAGGTGTTTCGAGTCCCTGCACATACCATTTTGAATTCGTTGAGTTCTTCTTTAATCTGCTCGACAAGCAGCGGGGTCAATTGGGCCGAAGTGATCATGCCGCTGCTTCGATCGTATTCTTCACTCGGCCATGTGTCGTAGCACAAGACGTCGGATGAAAACGCGACGGACTGTGTGGAGCCGCCCTTGCGTGGTGAAGGCGTGCCCGCCTTGCCCGTCTCCAGGATTGCATTGGAAAACGAGTCGAGGCTGGAATCCGAGCTGAGCGACGCGATCGAGGTTTGCTTGGTCCTCGCTAACCGTGGCTTGAATGTGCCAACCAGCGAACGGGCCCGTTGGTGCATACTCCGCCCCAGTCTCCGGGCAACGAGGGTCTTTGACGACGGCTCCGATGGTATCAGTGCGTTATTGGGTGTCTCAGACAGCGCCCTCGCATTATTAGTATCCTCATTCAACTGGTTGCCGGCCTCGTTTTCTCCAGCCGTCTCCTGCTCTGCATCCGGAGGCAACTCACGCAAAGGCATTCTCCAACGGAATTTGGAGCGCACGTCTTCAACCCTCAATTGCAGGAAATTCGACTTTCCGCTGACCTGATCACTCCCCGTGCTACTCAAAAATACTGCACTCATTGGCCGGGAGAGTCTCCCTCTTGGTCTGGGAGTCACTGCCTGTTCTTCGGATGCCAATCCTTGGGCGGTAGCGGTGCCAAGCGTGCTCTCGGAAGTAGGATTCGGGTCTTGAATGGTCAATTCGCCCAAAACGGGACCAAAACGGGCCATGAATGACTGGAATGACATGCGCTTGGTAGAAGGAGACGATGCTATTTGTGGAGGCTCATTGATTGGGCTCGGCAGGTTCTCCTTGTCCAAGTCATCGTCGGTACTTGACGATGCTGTCGTGGACACCGCTGTGGGCGCTGGCATGAGCATTGGAGCAGGGTCGAAAGTAGTCTGTGCAGACAATGTCACCGGTAGACTGGTCCGACGCTTGTCCAACTCAGCACTGTCGACTTTGTGGCTTGTGCAATCGTCTTTGGGCCGAACAGTCACCGTAATTACCGAGCGCTGTGGGCGATGCTGGTTCTTGCTGGACGGCTTGCCGTCATTACCGGCAGCTCGGATGTGTGATATTTGATCCTTCAACAGAAAGTGAGACGATGAAAGGGCCCTTTTGTTGACCTGGGTCGGAACGGATGCAGATTTGGCAAGGCCTAGCGCGTTTGATGTCTGTGGGGGCCATGAATTAATACGAAAGTCGCGAGGGAGATGAAGCGTCCCTTGCATTCTTGTTGGCTGAAGACTGCTCTGCCGGACGTGTCGAGAATGGCTAGGCAGATCGATATAGCTGCAGGGTCGGGCATGCATAGAAGACCTGCGGGTCCTCTGAAGAGCTCCGGGTTGGTTGGCGCCTGCGTGAGGTTCCTGGCTTCGCTTCTTTGGCTTGTTGTGGTCTAGTCTCGATAGAGACATCTCTGCGGGGGTTATTTGTGAATGAGCGCCCGCTATGTTGACTGAAGCTGGTCGTGGTCCATGCCGTGATACAGGCCGCGGGTTTGCTGCCCCTCTTGCCATCGATGTGTCACCCTTGTGGGTGCCTTTGCCAGGTTCCGTCAGGCGGTTGAAAGATGTAGGATTCGTGAGACCTTGGGCTGTATAGAATGACGATTGGAGATTCCTCTGATTGGTACTGATGTTGGCGGGAATGGAGACGGAAGATAAGTTGTTGCTCATCCTGTATGGATCGGTGAGCGCGGTGTTGTGTGGTTTCGCATTGGTTGTCGAGTCGTGAGGCTGGCGTCTCATATTCAAGTGACCGCCGACTGGAGTTTGCCCGTTGTCCACGGCGATGCTATGTCGAGATTGATGATTCGTGGGACCAGTCCGGCTGACTTGAGCGGCAATATGATTGTTCAAATGCGCTGGCATCGAGATGGACATTTTCTATACCCAATTGAAGTCTGGAGTCAACAGAAAAGCATCTGGGAACTCGCTAGGTAGGTAGGCTTGTCTGGTAAAGGCGGTGGAGGGATCGACAAGATGACCGAAAGTTTTATAGACTGAAACAAAACAAAACAAAACAAAACAAACAAAAAACTCTGAAGAAAGTGGTGCGAGATGCGTTAAGTAGAATTCGAAATCTCTGCTAAGATCTGCGCTCCCGTGATATTATGATTGCTGAGTGATGGTGGGTGACGGAAGTCAACTGAGGGCCCTTTGAGCCGTTGAGGAGGGGAACAAGAAAATGAGGGGAGTCAAGACACGACCACCCCAAACACGTGATTGTCTTGGATCTTAGCATTAATGCATTGACTGTTATGTGACGAATGCTTATTATGCTTTTCTCCTTTTCCACGTGCATCTTTTTTTTAGTGTCGAGTCAATGCACTTAAGTGACTGAAACAGCAGAGACGATGGTGCTTTAGAGGGGGGTTTGGTGAAGGAAATAGCTGGGTTGGGCTTGTTTTCCGTTGTCTCTAAGCAGTGGTTGAAAAAAAAACCCCGAAATAAACAATAGGCTCACTCATTGGAGTCGCATTCAGCTTTCAAACTGGTTCTCACAACCTCTAACCCGAAAACGTAGATGCTTTGTCACCACCATCTCTAGATGAAACAGTGGAGTGTCGTGCGAGGACGCACTAGCACTAAGATGAGTAGGTGGAGAAAACTCCCAAGTTTGGGGCCGATCTCGACACAATCAAGACGCATTGACGAGGCCTCGGGGGCCGAGTAATCTCCAAAACCGCGGGGACGAGTTTAGCCCGTGAGGATGTCCAACCTAATTGTATTTACCGTCGCAGAAGGGAGTATTATTCAAGTAGCTGATAATCCAATCGCATCCCATATACAAGTAATAGTTGGCCTATCATTGCCCATGCCCGAAAGACTAATCCACCAAAATGCTGCATTAGAAGTCTCCCTTCCATGTTCCTCCACCGGCATAAGCAGCAAATTTTATGCCGACAATGAATGCGTATCCGGAAAAGGATACTTGAACACGATTTACATCCAATATATATGCCCAATTCAGCGACCGTGCATACAAGGTGGCGGGAATTGGCATGATTACGCTGGCTCAGTCCACTTGAGAGCATAGTTGACGCCACTCGGATCAAGTTGCGCCTATGGCTGTAGTCCGTCCGTTGAAATGCGCACGCAGAATTGAGCAAATATGTCTCAAAGAAACGAATTGCTTAGATTGAACCGCAATGTAACCTGAAAAGAATTTCCAGCTATTTCTGCTCATGGTTTTGTTTTGTTTTATTTTATTTTATTTTACCGGCTTAAAGTTTTCTTACCTCTGCACTATGTTCTCATACATCACTTCTTGAATTCCATGTCTGTCTCCGTTTAGCCCCTCACATGAACTGATGGGGTTCCAATCGATTATTCCAGCGGCTTTCCGTAAGATCCGCCCATGTCTCTGAAGTTGAATTTTCTGTTCGTCTTGAGGGAGCGGCTGCATCCTGGGATCGATATGAAGTTATTAATCAGATAGGTTTGAGGGTACATGCCCATTTGACAAACGAATCCCAGCAGCACTTCCAGATTGAATTAAAGATTCACACGCAGAAAGATCCCAATAACAATGATAGGTATTTGCTAGGTATTTGGCACAGAATCGTCACAAAAGAAACGAGAATAAAAATGACAACCAAGCTGCATGCCCGGTTTTATGCATTCCTCTAGTCCTTGCCTAGCACGAATCGGTATATAAAATCAATCTTGGGGATTTCATCCAAATTAAAATCGACTTGCAGCTCACCTTACTTTGCCTTGTGTACCCACCGGAGCAGCAGAGAGAGATGCCTCGGCTGTCGAGCCGAATGCGGTTGCGCCGACGACACGTGCAGAAGAGACTGCCGAAATGGCGGCAGTAGTCAAGTATTTTTTGCCCAAGTAGCCCCTATTGATATTGAGAAGTTGTCGGTTGGCCGAGGCGGAGCGACCGGGATGATGCAGGCATGTCCTCGGGGATTATTGCGTCCGGGGTCTTTCGTGAGGCGGGCGTCTTGGCAGCCAATCAGAGCGATTCTCGCTTCATGCAAGCACCACATCAAGTCATTTGACAAGTCATTTGACAAGGCATACTTGAAGAAATTCTTCTCATGATTGATTACTATGGCCATTCTCTTTGCCGGCATAGTCCCTCCAAAATCATCTTTCATGACGGTGGAGGGGGGGAACCCCTATAAAAACCCACATGCCTCAAACGGAAAGTTGACGATAACAAGTGCAGATTGGTTAAACAAGGTGCTGAGTTATCCCACCATTGGCCCAACGGCGTGCAGATGGACACTTTTATCAAACCCACTGATGCATGTGGCCGGGCCTGTCCATCCGAACTGCCAATCCATGTAGCATTGCCTCTTGGATCGCCCAATCATGTCAAATCTCGCAAGAACCCGAGAAGCCCAGGTCATCGGCGCCGTCCCCGGTGCTGTCGCCGCAACCGATTTCATCCTGGCAGGGCTGAGAGTCGAATCTTGACAGTTGGCCCGTCCAGCCAATCAATGTATATAGCCAATACGAAGACCCGGACCGTTGTAACATTGATGGGGTTGATGCATTGCTTGCACGTTCTTATAAATCTCGATCCTGTCCACTTTTGTTTCGGTTTCCCAGTCGCCTCGACTCGCACCAAGACCCACTCAACTCTTTGAGCCGGTGATTCACCATGAAACCATCAATTCTAATCACCCTGGCCGTGGAGGGCTTTCTTCTGTCCACGGCAGAGGCCGCAGACTGCACCGCCAAGCCCCTTGTGGTTCCGATCAGGGTAGATCCAGCCGCCTTGTCCAATCTCGTGCGTTGATAATCAATGCCAATAGAATGTTATTTTCCCCAATGGTATTAGAGCGAACCGAGGTGTTAGACTTCTCTTGGGTGATTAGACAGAGGGCTTGCGAATATCGACAATACTTAACAACACTCGGCTGAGGAACATCCTGGATTGTCCGTCGGACAATATGACACAGCTCATTGCTTGCGCGGGCGCATCTGGAAGCATCTACTCTACTACCGTCGATTCGTTCCAATCTGTTTCGCGTGAGAGCGACTGGGACGTCTAGTAAGCAGATTGATGATCCTAATGTCCATTTTCTAGTTGCTAACGCATATTAGGACCATTGATCCCCAACTCAACGATGGCAGCACCACCGTGGTTCACGGTTACGACACCGCCAATCTCACCGACGCCGGGGCGATCATTGACGACTACCCCATTGAAGTCTGGTCAAACCAGGATTCCGTTAATCTGAGCACTTTGGCACTTGGCCCATCATCATCTACTTTGGAGAGGCCAGTGGCGCATGAAGTCACGCCCAGTTCTTCTTGGAGCCTCGATTTTGGTTCAACTTCCGAGTCACACCCGCGCGATGGACAACTCATCATTGGCGGCGTCAACGAGGCCCGATACAGCAGCTTCAAGACGACCGAGTTCGACATGTGGGGGGCCGGCACGTCGGTGAACTGCCCGCTGCAGGTTCTCGTCTCCGACATCATCGTCACCAACGAGGACGGCGACCGCTCCCTCTTCCCCGACGCCGACTCCAAAATACCCGCGTGCATCGACACGATCCAAAACTCCTTCACGCTGACTGACAGCATGTTTGAAAAGTTCCAGAGGCTCGGAAAGCACGTCGAATCAGACGGCCTCGACTTTGCGTCATCCGTGTTCCCATTGGACTCGGAGCCTCTGCTGGGCTCCTCTGCTGGGCTCCATGACCATCACGCTTTCAAACGGCGTCTTCCTGTCGCAAAACTACTTGCACGTTGACTATGACATCCAAAATATTTGGCTGAGCCCTCAGGTCGCCAACGGCACCAAATCAGACAACATTACGAGCGTTTGCTCAAATGGAAAGTCTTCCTCGACTGGCTCTTCATCATCATCCTCCGATGATGATTCTGGCTCGAACCTGGTAATATGCCTTGTAGGCGGCATTGATGGATTCTTTTTCTGGAGGAAAAGGAGACCAGCAAACACTCCCAGGCTGGTTGAGGCCGCCGTGATGTCCCGAGAGCGTCCTGGCACGTCCGCCATTGGTATCAGCATGCCACCTGATTACATGAAAAAGTCACCCATGTCTTTCGTCTCACAGCTTTCCGGCCATACTACAGAGCTTGACACAATGTCGTCTATATCGCCCACTTCACAAGCAGGGAGCCCATTTCAGCATCGCATGGAGCTCTCTGCAGTGAATGTAAGCCCCTTTCAACATCCCAGTGAGCTGCCCGCAGTGCCTGCAGTGCACCACCGTCATCAAGCTTTTGAGTTGGACAGTCAAATCATTGAAAACTAAATGTTTTGTTTGTGTTTTTCTTTTCTTTTCTTTTCTTTCCTTCTTCTTCTTTTTTCTTTCTTTTTTTGTGTTATGGTGGCGATCTATGCTTGAGTCGATCTCACTCCTTCTAGTTCTGGAAGCTGAGCAGGAATAAAATAATATCAGATAGCAGAGAAAAGGATACTTGGAATAGTTTAAATGACCCATCATGCTATAAAATATATACAAGTTTACTTTGAAAACCTAGATTTAAATAGAATTTTTCGAACCAACTATCAATAACTCCCAGACATATTCAACAAGGTCGAGACTGTTTTTTTGCCACAATCCTAAACACACAAAGTATGTTGTTAATCGACCGTCAAATAACCAGTGCCACTAATCTCACACACCAGTCACTCACACACCCATATTAAATAATACTTTCCATCTGACGCATTTCATGTGTTTATAGTGTGCAATTCGAAAGCGTGCTTAGGTCAACGTAGTGCTCACTGTATCGGGTTTTCTACTGCCCGCCATTATCACAACCAACATATCAAATTTAAATCCTAAGCATATCCAATGTACCTGTTTGGAGACAGCAGCCATCGGTAGCGTTAAGCCAGAAATGAGAAGGACAGGGGCGGATGACGGCGGGCGGATGACAGCGGGCGGGTGACCTAGCGCCTTGACTAGCGGGGGTGATGATGGCGTTGAGTCACTCGCCGGAATCATTGAAGAAGCATGCGTGGCTCACACACAAGTCAGGATAAGCAAGGCATGTTTTACTTGTACTGAACCTGTCCACAAGGCATGCCAACCGATAGCGTGCATTGCATCACCAACAGAATCTGCAATCAAGATGACGACCAGGACGGCGTATATATAATATTGGTGCAATACTCGACAAGTGGATGATAACCGGCGCAATCTAGACTCCTAGAGTCATGGCTGGGGTTCTGGGTCGGCCAGAGGGTTTTGCCAGATCCCCTTGGCGAGGGGAAGCGTAGGCACAGCCGCACAGCCGCACAGCCGCACAGCACGCCGCCGTCGGACCTGCGCCATCACTACATTATGGGATAAAACAGTGCTTCAGACGAGGCTGTGCTGGATCGGCTCCTGCACGTGTCCAGCCCGGATCACTAGAGGCTCTCGCGGGCACAGGCGGGCGATGCAGCAAACGCCGAGGATGTAGACAAACTGACCATAGCCCCCCCTGCTCCGTAGACCATGGCGCTAAGAGTTGACCTGACCTGACCATTGCTGTGGGGTCAATTTATTTGGAATATAACCAATCAGGGCTAAAGCCTGCTCGCTAAAGCCCACTAAAGCCTGCCTGCTGTAGTCCACTGAGGCCTACCTACTATAGCCCACTGAAGCCTGCCTACTATAGCCCACTGAAGCCTGCCTACTATAGCCTACTGAAGCCTGCCTACTATAGCCTACTAAAGCCTGCCTATTATAGCCTACTAAAGCTTATTTATTGTAAACTATTAAGGGTTAGGGTTATAGTAAGTAGGCTTTAGTAGGCTAAGTAAGCTTTAGTAGGCTACAATAAGCAGGCCTCAGTAAGCTACTATAGGCAAGCTTTAATAGGCTATAATAGGCAAGCTTTAGTAGGCTTTAGTAGGCTACAGTAAGCAGGCCTCAGTGGGCTACAGCAAGCAGGCTTTAGCCCTGATTGGTTATATTCCAAATGAATTGACCCCACAGCAATGGTCAGGTCAGGTCAACTCTTAGCGCCATGGTCTACGGAGCAGGGGGGGCTATGGTCAGTTTACATGTAGTCTCGGGCGTGCTGTACACCTTTTTGCGCCCGACGACGCAACCTGGTATCGCTTTAGAAATTGGCAGTGGAAATCCGTAAGCCACCTTTTCAGGGGACTGATGGCTGATGAAATGAGCCAGTAACTCGCTAAACCAAATCCAAATTAGCCACTGATAGTCTAATTCTGCCGCCCCCAGCCCCCTGTCTCACCTCACCGCCTTTAGAATCCCATAAAATAATGCCTGACCTCATCCTCTTTTCGTCCTTTTCTTTCTTTCTTCTTTAGCTCTCTTTGCCTTTTGGCTTAGATCAAGTGTAGTATCTGTTCTTTTCAGTTTAATCTCTGAAAGATGTCCAAGGACATCAATCGTGATTATTCCTATTTTTGGCATTCGGGCGACTTCCTCTGTGCTTGCACACGTTGTCGCCCACAGTGTCCCTGGTATTACACTGCCTCCAGGTGACGCGAACACTACATGGGCTCAACGCTTTTCATTATTTGCTCCAGCTTGCCTGGGGTTGTGAAGAAGAGCATATATGGTATTGGGTTATACTTGCACGTGCATTGCCCTGGTCTGTCAATCCGCGTAGGGTGAAACCCAACTTTTGTGCAGGCAATCTCTCCACTCATTCGCATCCTGGAAGCCCAGGATGCAGCCATCGCCAAATGCGCGACCTCGCCGGGATGATAATGCGTCATTTCAGCAACATCAACAGCAACATAAAGATGTCATTTTATTGATGACCCTGACATCTTGAGCAATATGCCAATGCATTGAATTTGAGCTGTAACAATTGGCTGCCTGAGCTTGTACCATTAGACTTCGCATATCTTATGAGAGTGATAGCGCGCCACCTCTACAGCCTGAAAACTTTCCTGCGCGATCGAATGTTTGGTTCCAGCCTTGTTTGCTGGCTATCGTGCCTTGGTATTCAATTGATACTTACGGTGTACGGATAGTTGTAGTGAGCTTTTGATGTCGATTCTCTCCTCCTACCCTGTATCAAGCTCGAAATTGGGCACACTTGGGTGGTGCTACTCCAACCCAATGATGACGGTGAGGACATGTTGATGTAATTAAATACTCGATTTTATAGCTCATGTGCCATTTGGCCATCCCTGCTCCCCTTACTCTTCACATCGTACTTCACCCTTTTCGCCTCGAATAAAATAAACGGAATGGTCTTCCAAAACTGTGATCCAGCCTCCCTCCTTTGGCATGCCAAACCATACACCCCCTCCGACCTTCTTTTGGAACGCACGGTCGCAATTGCGCCAGTGAATCTTTTGACCAGTGCCTTCTATGGCTCCCTCATTATCCTCCATCGTGGCTCCGTTAAAGGCCGCTTCGTCGAATGGGTGCACCTCCTTTTATCATGTCAGCTGAGTTTGGCATTGTTTAAAAAGGAAAGAAAAAAAAGACCAGACTTGTTACCATTATGATGTGTTACGAGACGACCTGAGAGAGAATATGGAGTCTGTATCAGGGTTGATAGTCTGAAACACAGTGGTATCACTGGTATGTGGCTTTCTGCATGGGTTTTGCTGGACGGTGTGTCGGGTCGGTCGGTATATGGCCTAATTTTCGCAGTACGTGTTCACCAAGACGCGCGACCCACCAATGAACTGCCACCCCACACCACCCGAGCTATTCTAGATACAAGCCTTTGCCGAATTTTGAATTTGAATGCTATTTAATGTTATCATACAAGCCATTGCATACTTGATATATGCATTATGTGCTTTTCTGGAGATTAAGCTCCGGATATCTCTTTCTCGCAGCCTCTCTGTTGGTTCATGGAATGAACCTCCAAGCATCTCGGATAATAAAATATTCTAATAATTATTTGAGAAACTAGGATGGGACTTTTGCTATTGGATATTTTCAAGTTAATCCAACGGTAAAATATGAACGGATGGGGGGGTGGAGGGGGGGCATACCGCAGTTTATAAAGTTCATTCTGTTGTATAATGTCAAGGTAATTCCTAGCTGTCCAAAGCAGCAGACACTTGATAGCATCGATTTCCCCCACCCACTCCTAATTTTGAGGTCAATGATTTTCTGGATTACTTTCCATTTCATGCCATGTCGACAGGGTAGGTTTTGTTGATGATAAGAGCCACGAGCCTAGTTTTACTGCCCACCAGGCTGCTGTTGATCTGCCCGGTTGATGATTTGAATTTCATCTCCAACCCTGAGCGTGACGTCAATTGGCGTGACGAGAGCGTATTGTCCGAAAACCGGTTTGTCTCGAGGCACGTTAGCTTAATACGAGGCAAAGAAGAGTTTTGGCATACGCGGAAAAATTCTGTTGACCCGGCGATCCCTTGCTAAAAGGCCGTATAATTGTCGTTCTCTCGGTGGGACCGTGCCAGTCGCGTATTCGACATTCAGGCTCAAGCAACGGGCGGTTTTGAAGATGCAATAAATAATAGCCTTTCTTGTACGAGAGAATTTTGAGTAAACCGCGAGCTCCTTCCAGTTGTCCTCGTCGAAGGGCGGAAGTGTATTCTCGACATCAATGTGAATATTCGGACGGAAACGGGGCACAATGTCCTCTGATTGGCTAGACTGGGGTAGCCTGGAGCAAGTCTCGTCGGTGGAAGATGAAGATGTGACTAGGAATGGCGCAGCATCTGCAAAGCGTATTCGTTGTGGTTGAAGAACGTCTCCAAGCCGCAAGGGGGCTGGTGCATCCTTGGCGAGTAGAGATGATATGAATGGTGCCCCAGGTATATCACGCCAACCATCACCGCCTATGAAGAGCAGCCGAGCATCTAAACCGGTATGCTTACTGAAAAACTTTGCGGGGGCGTCTCCCATGTCGATACCGATGGCGGACGTACCGTAGATGTTGACATGGTAGGAAGCAGCGTCGCTGCAAGTAACCGGGGACGGTGTAAGCGGTATCGTGATGGAGGAGTCAGGTCCATCCGATACGTGCCGGACAGTGAGCCAGGACCATTTGTCATCGATGGATGGATGGAAGAGAGCGAGGGAAAAGACCTTCTTGATGGTGAGGTATTCCACGTACTGGGCGGAACCACTGCTGGGGACCTTTATAATAATGTATTGCCGGTCGAAGCGGAAGCCCTCGCTCGTCACGTCTGCAGATGATACCTCGACTGGTGGGAGAGACTTGATGGGATATATGAAGAGCTGCAGATAAAAAAACCTCTTAGTTCACATTCATACTTGGAAGCACTTACTCCCACGAATGATTGGCACTCACGCGTTGAATTTTCATGATGTATGTCTCTGACAATGGCTCTATTCCTGTTTCTGGGCGAGCTGACTGTTGGGCTGTTGGCTCGGTGCTCGGTGTCAAGTTGTTTGAGCGAGCTGATGATCAAAGCCAGCGCCCTCACTAGTCCATATCCGGCAGTTCGGGGCGAGTCTCCGACCGCCCTCAGGAGTGGGCCGAGGCGAGGTGGTGATTTGTCCAAGCCTGGCGACGGCCAAAGCCTGTAAGTAGATCTTCAAAACGCTAACAATATCTTAGCAGAAAAATCACATGACCGACTCTGTCGAAACTTACGGTTTCGAGTCAGACAGGCCACTTGCTGGCCATCGGTCCCCTTGATCCCATGCACGCTCAGAGGCCCTGAAAGGGCAAGAAACTACGCTGTAGAACACGCGCAGATACTCTCTACGCGTAAAGGAATTTCTTTTTTCTTTTCTTTTTTGTTTCTTCCGTGGGCGTGTCTGCCGCTTTGTCCAATTATTAACCAGAAGCAATGGTGTCTTCCAGCTTGTCATCGTGCGCGCCAAGGCCCTGTGCACGTTGTAGGAAACGCAGAGTCAAGGTTGGTGCTACCAGGACGATTTGCAGTACCGACTAATACCGAACGGAACCAGTGTGATAGGCGACCTGAGGGATGTCTGCGTTGCGAAAAGATATCCCAGTCATGTCCTGGATATGACCGTGTACGAGGCTTTCTGGACGAGGGACCCAATCTTCGCCAGAGGTTGACTAGGCATTCCCGTGTTAGCCATTCAAGCGAGATGGACTCCCCTGGTCCGCCCCTGGGCTTGGACCAGCCAGTCGCGATGGAGTACAATCCTCTTTCAACACCCGTCTCTAACCAAATGTCTCCCTTTGAGACCCTAGAATGCAATGGCTCCACAGGGCCAGTCACCGTGACCCCTCCCGCACTCACAACCTCGGAGAGCACACTGACAATCAGCCATGATGATCCCAACTTTGATGACATGTTTTTTGATATTGATCCCGATGTGTATTGGGCATCGGCTGATAACTCTTGTGGCTTCACCCCGAACGTTCCGGTCGTGGAATGTACCACAACCTTGGATCCACTGACAAGTGGAATCCCGTCGCCCTGCGATATCCCGAGAGACCTAGTGCAACACATGGTCTATCAACCACCATCGGACCAAGCTATACAGTCGTCTCGTGATAGAGACCTCGAGCGGGCATACTTGCGACGGTATTTTTCAGAGGCCGTAAGCCCCCACTTGGACATTCTTGACGTGGACAAGTACTACGCCCAAGTGGTCCCAACCAGGTCGATTCGAAGCGTGCTGCTTATGGAGACCGTGGCTGCTATCTCGGCCAAACAATTTGGAAACAGGAAGAAGGAGGAGAATTTCCCCGGATCACGGGGCCCGTGTGGTCTGGATGCTCTCAATGATGGCGTCCCAATCGATTGGCTGTATGAGGCCGCAAGCTACTATGACAGAGCCATCCGTCACATCATCAAGTCACTGGCTGAATTCAACGCCAAAAACACCAAAATGAAGAAGACGAAATCTAGTAATAACAACGGACGAGAAACCCCCCACAATTCTGCAATGCTCGGAGAAGCGACACAGACTCACAACCTGGAAGCTATCGATGATGTTCTATCGGCAATCTCCATCTTGTTACTGTACGAGTCGCTCGACAACCGGCAGCCAACAATGTTCCAGTACGCTATTTGTTTGTTGAATACTAAACACCGCTAACATCTCACCATAGACACATGATAGGTGCCCGTCAGCTGCTGTACATTGATTTACCCGCATGTCCCTTTCCGTCGTCCCCGTGGCCTGCCCTCTTTAGCCCGCCGTCAACATTTCAGCCGTCTAGGGCCTGGCAGGCATCTTTCTGGAATTTTGCCCTGTTTGATTATCTGATTTCCTACGCAACGGAAAGCCATACCACATTGGACACGGCTGACTTTGGTCTCTGGAATGCGTCGGGGCTGTCCTTGACCAACATCGACGGCCAGTTTGTGCCCACGTCTCTTTGCCTTGGCCAAGGTTCCAGCATGCCTCAAAAGATGAACGAAATTGTCGCGTGTAGAACGATAATTTGGGTTATTCTGAAAACGCTCAACTTTGTAGCAGCCGGCAAGCAGAAAGCAGACCAAGCAACGGCTAATGACTTTAATGAATCTCCGTCTCGTTCCCTCCCCGAAGTGGGGCCAAATGATCTCTCCTGGAATCGGATTAACAAATACTTGGAGGACTGGTTTGCTGCTTTGCCAGACAACTTCATGCCTTGCGTGAGGATTTCTCGCGGAAAGGAATATTCGATATCCCATTTGGCTTCCGCGGCTACTACCGAACAATGTGTGAACTCAACCAGCCGATCCGCATTGGGTTCGCCGTTTCCTGAGATATTTTACGGTAGCCCTCTTGCCGCGATCTCGCTTCTACTCTACCACTTTGCCCGAATTCTACTTCTCTCCCACAAGCCGTATGATCATGAAGATTTCAAGTCTCAAGTCGGCTCTAGACGCATTAATAGCTATCGAAACTTGTCAAAGCAAATGAACGAACATGCCAGCGAAATTTGTGGAATCGCAATTGGCCGTCCTCAATCTCCCATTGAGTTGCAATTGCTGCAGCCCTTGTACATTGCTGGACTCTGTCTAGAATCACCGGAGCAGAAAACCATATTAATGGACCTTCTCATGGGAATGCAGCACCGGACAGGCTGCTCCACAGCTTGGAGGCTTGCGCATTTGAAGGATGAATGGGGTTTAGATGTTTCTTGAAATGGCATTCAAACGGTCATGATTGTTGCTGAACCACCAGAATCGAACACTGGAGCATAGATATCCACTCGCACGAATTGATACTATATAGCAAGGAGGCGTCGGTTTGAATACGCGATCGCAAAAAATGCTTTCTTGATGACACTTATTCCAGTGACGAACCCCGAGACGGGTGTTCAGGATCACTTGGGGAGCTATTCCAAGATCGGTTCACAATGTCGTGTAACTACCTGGTCAGCCTGACTAAATTGGAATGGCCAATCACATTGCTGCCGCCGCCATCTGCCCTATCATGTAGAGAATGCGCATTCGGCTGACCAGGAGTTAGGCGAGGCTTTCGACACCAACGATGCGCCAAAACCATCCCCAAGGAACATGCTACTCCCTAAAACATCCTCCCATCATATAACTCGCTACCTCAACACGCTGGACTGAGGAAACTCACACATGGGGACTACACCATAGGCTGGGTTTGTGCCCTGCCGATAGAGAGGGCAGCAGCAACGGCAATGCTTGATGAAAGACACACGAACCTGCAGAAGCCCCAGACAGATACTAATACATATACCCTCGGGTCAATTGGCGAGCACAATGTCGTCATCGCCTGTTTGCCCAAAGGACAATATGGCCTCGTTTCGGCGGCAACAGTCGCGACTCATATGGTCAACGCCTTCTCCTCGGTAAAGCTGTGCCTCATGGTGGGAATCGGAGGTGGGATTCCGCCAAAAGTCAGACTCGGCGACGTTGTTATTAGCACCCCTAAAGACCAGTTCCCTGGCGTGGTCCAATGGGATATGGGCAAGGCGACCGACGGCGGGCGTTTTCTACGGACCGGTGCTTTGAACAACCCACCCAGCGCCTTCTTGACAGCCCTGACAGCAATGGAGACAGAACATGAAATGTCTGGATCAAAAGTGTCGGAGTATCTCGACGATGTCGGACGAAAATGGCCCAAGATGAAGGATTCTCTGAGGTCCGATTCCCTCAAGGACATTTTATTCAAAGCAGACTATAGCCATGTTATTCAAATCCCTCCAACATGCCCTTGCGGTAGAAATTGGCCACGATGGCTTGGATGAGAGCAACATACCCAGCCTCGACCACATGATTCAATCCTGCGCTCCGTTCGTTATAGTTTATGGTCGCTATGTCAGATTGGTTCATTATACAGCGCAGCATTATTTTGATCAAACAAAACATAGGTGGTTTCGAGATGTGCATTCCGATATTGCTACCGTTTGTGCCACTTATCTCTCTTTTGACCAATTCAGGAATGGGCGGTGCTCGAATATTGAAAATCGATTGAAGGAGAGCCCATTATACTCGTACGCGGCGTCGAATTGGGGCCACCACGCACGGCTTGCCGGTCATTCCAGTCCGGCGGTTCTGCGCTTTCTCCAGAAACCAATGCATATTAAGTCATCAGTACAAGCTCTTTGGTATAGGAGCTCAAAGTTGGACAAAGATGATGACCTAGAATATCCAGGCTGCGTCACCAGTCTGCACCTGGCGGTGTATTTTCGCCTGCGAGACGGCATCGAATACCTGCTTCGAACTGAAGGTGTTGACATTAATTTGGAAGACTCCAATCACCGAACCCCAATTGCGTGGGCAGCAACGAAAGGCGACGAAGAAACAGTCCGGATGCTACTCAAAGATGAACGAATCGACCTCAATGCTACGTCGAAAGTCCGTGGACACTATTATGAATGGCCGGGTAGAACACCCTTGCAAGGCGCTGCAGAATGGGGCCACGATGATATTGTCAAATTGCTGCTTTCAACGAATACCGTTTACTCCCAGCTTAATGATTCTCTATGGGGCATGACACCGCTATCATTAGCGGCCCAGAAAGGCCATTGTAAGGTTGTCAAGTTACTTTTAGAGACTGGTCAAGTAAACATCAACTTCAAGAGGGATTGCAGTGACTGGCCCGCAATCTCCTGGGCAGCAGCCAATGGCCAAATCGATGTGGTTAAGCTACTGATGGAAACAGGAGAGTTGGATATGGATATGGATGGTGTCTCATACAAAGATAAACCATTGGCATTGGCTGCCGAGAAAGGTCATCGCAATGTGGTGCATCTGCTCCTGAGGAACGAAGATTGTACCGCAAGCCCAGAAAAATGGGATGCATTTGCCCAGAAGCAACTACAACTGGCTATTGAGGCTGGATGTGAACACGTCGTCAAACTACTTCTGAAGACATCTCGATTGGACCTCGATGCAGAGGATGACTCTGGCCAAACACCACTCTCGGTAGCCGCCCAAAATGGCCAATATGAGATGCTGAAACTACTTTTGGCACAATGGGAGTCTGATCTTGGCTCACCTGGTTTCAAGAACGGGCCAAAAACAGCACCACGTACTGATCAACAACCGGAGAGTCAGCAGATGGAGCCCAAACTAGATGATGGCAGGAATGGGCGGAACTTTTTCGACTATGAGAAAATAGAGAAAGCTGTGAGTGATATCGTTTCTGGTGGGAGAAAGAACTCTCCACAACATCTCTTCCACGCCTGCCGAGAGGGAAGATTGATCAATGCTAAGTTGCTGCTTGACATAAGCGGTATTTATCCCGACGTATGTGACGAATCTGAAGAACGCCTTTGTCACGGGCTTCTGAACATGGCCATGATCTAATAGTCAAAATACTACTTAATACGGGCAGGGTCGACGTGAACTCGCAAGATAGGAATGGTCGTACTCCGCTTATTTGGGCTACAGTTGGACAGCGTTCAGAGACGGCTAGGCTGTTGCTTTCTACTGACAACATCGATGGCAATAAGAAGGACAACTGTGGCCGATGTCCCCTTTTGTGGGCTGCTATGGAGGGCTATGGGGCGGTGGCGAAGGCATTACTCGAGTCTGACAATGTTAACCCAGACTCGAGGGATCTTGACGGCCGTACATCACTCTCGTGGGCTGCTCAAAGAAACGACAGACGGATTGTTAAACTATTGCTTGAGACGGGAAGGGTTGATATAGACTCAGTGGATGGTTACGGCGACACTCCAATCTCATATGCGGCCCAAAACAACTCTGATGCAGTGATTCAGCTCTTGCTAGAAATGGATAACGTCTGAGGTGGGAAGAATTGAGCTATTTAAAATGTCTATACTCGAGTACCTCCATCATCTTAACCTAGATGTGGCGAATTCTGATGACTGCCCGAAAATCCATGTGTAGAGGTTAATTAATAATAATGTGACAAGGCCCATGATAGGCTTGGCATTCTTATTGCTAATCATAGGAGTTTTGCATGGAATAACATTTAATCATTGGAATGAACTAGTATCCTTGTGATGGGCTTAAGGGCACTGTATATGTTAGCTGCGATCAACGCCCTGGAAAATGGTTCGCATTTGATGCAACATACGCAAATAATCTGATCCTAATTAGCTCGAGTCCAACCTACAAATGACTGGGTCTACTTACTATCCCTGGAGCTCCCTCCCAGGTACAACCTGCCCCAAAAGTATCGGCCAGGGTGCAATCACTCCGGGGGATGGGGGATGCCTTGGGATAAGGATTTTTGCCTGTTGAGTCTGAGAGAGTTCCTTAAATCCTAATTAGACGCTGCAAGAAGACTGCGTGGGAAACGCTCTCAAAAGTAGTGGGATTTGCCGTTACGTTCACATGTGGCACTGTTGCCCTCGGGTTTGGACGCATCGGTGCCGACTTTCTGAAACGGAACGAACTGATAGACAGTACTATCAGGTCAATGCCAGCATAGACAATCTTGTAGTTCATCCCTCTGGCAGCTGTTGTAGCTGGGCCCTGATGCTGATTCGGCGAACGAAACGCAGGCTCAAAGTACCGTGCGTGGCATGGCGGTATAAACTGTCATAGCGTAAATACAGAGGAGGCCCCCCAGTGCTGGGGTTTGGCGCCTTTGGCACCAGATGCGTCATGGTTACTCTCTACCGACTGTTTATTCGATTTTTATCGTTGTGATGCTCCTTGAACTATCTTGGGAGGGGGTCTAATTTTGTCCATTGTAATTCAACATTAATATCAGTCATGTATCTAGGTATTGCGTCGTGTTTGGCACGTAAAGAATTGACGATCATCTCCAATCGTCCTACCCCACCCACATCTCGTACCATAATGATTTTCTTCCACGTTCCCGAGTTGTATACGCCTCCGCCGAAATTATCCAAACCAATCGGAACCCTTGACCGTAATGCAAGGGTCATCAACTCACCAATGCTATTCCATGCCACCCCCGGCTGTGTTACAGGCCTAGAACCAAGTCGCTATTGGGTGGCGCATTTACGTCACAGTCCTGAATGATGGTTGAATTGATTATCCAAAACATTTTGTAGCATCAGAAAAAAGAATGAACAATCACTTAGAATCTCATTGGCAATGGTCATGAAAGGTGGAAGGAGTGACTGTGTGTAAACTAACTACTCAACGCCTGGTTCCTGCTTAAAAATAAAAGAAACCTAAAGAGCGTCAAATCCTGAAATCAAAACTAAAATTAAACATGAAAACTGGTTCCACAGAAAGATTTCGCACATTGTAACGAATGGTTTTGTATCAAATCCTCGAGTCGCTTTGCAACGCTAACCTAATAGCTAAACTATGCAAATAAAATACCTAGCCCACGTCCAAAGAATTCTCCATTTATCGGCTAGATGACAACGCAGTCATTGAAGATAGGAGTGCTGGTAGAGAAGATGCTCTGAGAGTTGGGCTGATCAGTAGCAGAGCCAAACCCGGCAAAAAGGTTGACGTTCACCCCGACATTGACATCGAGCTCGACCCCAGCATTAGCATTGACATCGCCGCAGATGCCAGCGTCGGTGGAACCTTGGATAGTCAAAGTAGCATCCAGCTTGGGGGCTTCAAGGCCAACACCAGCAACCACACCAGCGCCGAAGATGGTGGCAGCGAAGTCGAAGGTGACGACGGGGGACAGACTGGCGCCGACACTGACCGAGGCGCTGAGGGTAGGGCCAATCTTGCTGAACTGGGGGTTGATGGGGTCCGAGCCGCCACCAAGACGGAGGGTTGTGCCGTCGGGGATGACCATGGCAACGCCAAAGTCGGCAGTGATGGCAGCAGTCACTGGCTCAAGGCTGGAGGTGACACCAGCTGTGATCTGGGGTCCAATGCTGAGGAACGGAGGGATATTGATGCCAGCCAGCGGAAGCGTGAGGAGCTGAATAGAGCCAATATCGACAGCTTCGGTGAGTTCTGCAGAGGCTGTGAGTCCAACTCCGAGGCTGGCACCGAGTCCGTTCCTGGCAATAATGGAGCCAGTGACGCCTTCAGTGAGGCTGAACTCGAAGTCGAAGTCGATGGATCCAGTGGTGGCGCAGTGAGCACAGTCGACACTGAGATTGACGTCACCAATGTCCTTGCTGAACAGGTTCTTGGAGAAGTCATTGGCGAGATCAATGCTGCCGCTCTTGCCGATTCGCCTGGTCAGGTTACCGTTGTTGATATCCATGCCCCCGGACTTGACATTGAGATTATAGTCGGTGACAAAGTCCATCCAACCAGTTAATCTACCGGACATCTTGACTTTGAGGGCATCATCATCATACTCGACATCCGTGATTGCGTATTCGCCTCTGCCATCTGCGCCACCACAGTTGCCTCCATCAGCAACGGCAACGATGGTGTTTTCATCGCTATTCACCCACTGCCAATCGGCCTTGGCAGATTCCAAAGCGTCCTTATCCTTGAATGTCATGGTAATTTCTCCGGGGTTGGCGCAGTTGGTCGTGGTAACATCACTGCCCAACCGAGCAATGTTAAGCATTTTGTGGTCTTTGCCACCAGTGCAGTTTAGCTTGGCGACAATGTCTGATTGTGATTAGATATTGATCCTTTTTACAGAGTGGAAAATATGCTTACCTCCGCTGGACCAGTAGAAAGTGTCATAGTCACGCAGCGAAGCATCTGGAGTAGAGCCGATGTCACCCATGTTCGTAACGGGATCCAGAACCATGGCCTCGGGGTCAGAGGCACGGCTCGAAACATATTTGGCCGTGGCAACTGGGAAAGCGGCAGCATTGCCGATAAAGGCCACGATACTGGCAGCGGAGATGACTGAAGGAGTAAAGTACATGGCGACCATTTTGGCTGAGGATTGATACTAGTAAGAGAAAAAGAAAAAGAAGAATGTGACCAAAGAGATTGGAAGTTAGGTTAAAACCCTTGCTTGCAGTAAAGATGGAGAGCGAATTGGTTGATGATAATAAACTATCAGGAAGATCTCTGGCATCCTTATATATAACTTTATGAACAACTCTATAGTGTTGGCATCCAAAAACAAACAAAACGCCCCCATCACAAGGGGCATATTTTTAGAACATCAAGCTTCTATCTTGTCAGCGGCATGCAAGGAATGCGTGAACATGACCATGGGACTAGAATGTCTGTAAGCGATGGATACATCAAAATATCACACCGACTTTGCTGAGATCCGTCTGCCGTAAGGTGCCAATTAGGATTTTTTAGCAGGGCTGTAGGGCTGTCTGATTATGACCACCGGTATTGGGCCCAAACAATTCCCATTTGAGAAGCACCATGCTGACGCCAGGGCCGAAATCCTCTCACTCCCACGGAAACACGTGCTCAATCCAAGATATCTTGGTCTGCCATTCAGTCTGGGCTTGATATAGCATCCCAAACATCTGTGTCTATACCGTTTCGGAAATGCCGATGCGGGAATGCAGTTGAAAAGGTGTGCGCAGGATTGATACCATCTATAAATAGCCCTGAAGTGATTGGATGATTTGGTGAATGAGGAGCTTACTGCATTTTCGCGAAACATATGTCACATCGGGGCTCTCAGCGCCTTGCTTTACATGTGGCAATGTGGGTGCTTGAGTCGGCAGCGAAATCATCTACATCAGTAGCCTGTGTCGGTGCACGGGAACTACTGCAACTATGCGGTATTTCCAGCCTCAATATTATAATTGGATTGATGAAACCTGCAAGGTGTTGCATTTAATGCCCCGAAATAACCTCAGTCATCAACACACCGTGCTAGAAACTGCTCAACTCCATGAAATGACATTCGTTCTCGCACTTGGGTTACCAAGTCCAGCCTAAAGGCATCACGTAATCTCTGTTGCTCTGGGGATGGCTCTACTCAGATGTAAGTTTTGACTTGGGGGCGGAATATCTGGTCGAGCCTCATGTTTGTGGAAAGTGGCAGTGGGTGTTCTGTTTTAATTGGGATGCGTTCAAGTGATTGGAAATAGTCAGCGACGTTAAGCTTGAGAGTCTACAGTGTGTAGGTGAGAGTTGATGTATTGGCATGTGAGAAATAGGGCTGAGATATTATTCGGCGGTCATTGTCCGCATCACAGACGATGGTGTGGTGGGTAAGCGACAGACACCCATTCCCGGCCTTCAAACCAATACCTCCCTACCTCTCATGGACTGGAATTTAACCCCTCATTCATGTCCAACTTGCGGCATCAAGCTTTCTATCAGTGGGACTGCTCAGTTATGCCTTCATCGCCTTCTGTATTTTTACGGGTTCTGCTGCCGGTCGATGGATTTCATGTTTCAAGAGCATATATTATCGTCCAGAATGGCGGTGTGTGGGTAATATCAGACAACACCGCGTCCCATCACCTCCTTGGGTGCATCAATCCTCCCGCACCGCAGCAGACCCCACGCTGTCCTGTTATATAAAATCCAATGTGGCATAAGGTTCAAGAAGTATGTGCGCACAATTGAGTGGCAAAATATTACGCAATACCATGTTGGGAATCATGGCTATCGAATTTACATGACGGCAGATGTATATTTAGCTTCCTGCAATCTAGTTCTCCGAGTCACCTTCTCTGTCATGGTTCGGGGTGACCAAAACATTCAAGGGGGTATTTCTTGTCCCATGTCTTTATTTTGACAATGGCGCAAATATTCTAAATCTACATGTCACTAGCGAATTTAAAAATTGCAGGTACGTGTGATTCTACTGAATCGTATTCAATCGTATCCAACGAGTGTGTTATTTCCTCGTATACACAGTGACCTATCTCAGTCACACTAGAACCCCATTGTTCAAGTCAAAGCGCAATGCCTAAACTCGACCCACACACGAAAGTAATAGCTACATGCTGGAGTTGAAAGGTAATGCAGCTTATCAGTTTATACCTCCAGCCAACTCCATGCGTGCAGTCTTAGTTGGAGACGAAGTCGTACACAAGCTGAGCCTCGGCCCGCTTACCTCCCTTGATTACAACAACGCTGCGAGTGTAGCGCCGCTCCCCATTGATCATTTAAAGCCGCAAGTGTGGTCGAGAACCCACCCATTCTTCATGCTTTCGAAGTGGCCCTGGATGAGTTATAGTCGCCTTCAATAAGCCAATCATTTTTCAGATAGCCGTCGTTGATTTAATCAAGGCCGAGCCATGAGTTCTTGCCTCTAGTGTGGCCAAATGGACCATCGGTACTCTCACGGAAGGTGTTGTCGACGCAACTACTTTCGTGGTTGCTTTTGAGGCTCGAAGGAGTTTGAGTAATGTTGAGGCGAGTTGCCAAGTCTCCAGATGTATTGGGCTGCATCGCAGGCGCAACATATCGGTTGATGTTAATTGTGATGCTGGCCATGTTGAGAGCTTTGCGGGCAAGGAACCCCATGCCTTGGAGTGCGAGGATAGGGTCCGAACTGTCGAAGAGGGTTTTAATCTGTTTGTTGGGTCAGTATTTGGAAATTTCAAAAGGCAAACTACAGGATTGCCGTGTGATGAAGTTTCACTGAGACAGTAATTACGTACCAAAACCCATTCTCTGGTCATGTTGTTAATAGTCTTGTCAGTAGCAACGTCCATTTTTTAGTTCCTGTTCAAGTTCACTGAAGGGAGTCTTGAATTGAGGATGAGGAAAGTTGAATTGGGGCTGTTAAGCTTGTGATTAAGAGTGGAGTATAGTTGAGGTACAGAATCAGAAAACGGAAGTCCTCACGTCTTAAATTTGATTTTTGTTCTATGTTAACTCATATCAAATAACCCCAAAGAGGAATCAGCCAAATCTTTAAGACGGGAGCCAAAGATGCCGTCGCCGACTGTTGTGTATAAAACACGCCCCAAGCTGAAGAAGGTGATGTTATTCGGGTTTCCCCATTGATCAATACAATTCTGTGACGCTGGGCAGATTGATTGCGGCGCAGGGGCCAATAAGCGCTGACAGTCTAAACCAGTAGCTCATTCGAATTGCTGACGTCGGCATCTTGAAGACCGACACCGCTGATGATGCACAACCTCTCGCCGACCGCACTTGTTTAACTTGGTCCTCTTGCCTTGTATCCCAAATAAACGGTCGTACCGGTGAGGTATCTGGAGTTGTATCCGGCTGACGCGACCCCTGTCACAATCAGTCAAGCCCTGGACGATGATTTTACTAGCTGCGAGTGAGCCACAACACTAGATAGCATTCTGGTCAAAACGACACAGATGCAGAGGTCCGTATATCCCAAACCAAAAGACTTACAGGGGATATCAGATTTGTTTATTTTCTCTGAGCGTATTGTCATACTTCTATCAGACTGCAAACATCCCACTCTTCCCTCCGTACACCCTACAATTCTTCAAACCTAAGTTCTATCGAAACTTAGCCTTAAGATGCAGCATATTTAATTTGCTATATAATTTTTTTTAATTGTATAATATAATTAATTATTGCAATACAAAACAAATCCAGTACCATATACAGTTTTATCCGGTTCGTCTTGAAACGCCAACTAACGAAATAACGGAACAAGAACACTCTCAATCATTCCAAATCTTAGAAAACCACAAACACTGTGGAAAGTCCCCATTCAGTTATGCCTGAGTTATATGTTGGTACCCGGATTTCAGGGCTGGCTGCGGTGACCAGTGTGAGCTCCCATACCACTTGTGAATTTTTTGGGCAACGGGGAGCTGTCATATTCGTTGTGTGGTGATATGGGATGAATCACTTGTACATGTTATAACAAGATGATTATTTGTGCCAAGAAGTGGTCATAGTCGTGTAATTTAGGCAATTGCAGAATATTTGAAGACGGCAAAGGAAACAATGTAACATTCATGGCCAGCCTTATAGACTGACCGCAGCTGTATATGTCAACTACTGGTATTGTGTGATTGGTATACATTCAGATCATGCTCGTCATCTCCATCTGTTGGCTTATTTCTGTACTATCTTGGGTGTCATTATCTTGGCCTGGCTGCCCCTGTAGCCTCCTGTGGCTTGAGCCTGACTCCAGATCGGGTTCATTTGATTGTAGCCATGAACGAGTGCTGCTGTAGAGTGTGGAACTAGTCAGAAATGAGGCCACTCGTATACCAAGAGGTCTAAAGAATGGAAGACACGCGCAGGACAGAGCCGAAGTAAGTTCCGCCAGAGACCAAACGGCCGCAGTTGCATTGAACCACGTCATATCCTCTCCAAGATTAAGCCACTGCATTCGACTAATTGATATGCCAATGGATCTACATGACAACGCTTAGGCTCAGTGATGGTTTTTGAAAGCTTTGGAAGATATAAACTTACAAAAACCCTACCCCAAATACCCCAAGGAGGTAAACCTTCTTGGCGCGGGGCAGACGAAGCTTCCACAAGTCTGGGAGGGGAAGTATCAAAATGCCGAAATCACTCACTATGTGGAATGCCCCTAGAATCCGATACCATAGTATGGGGTTTGGAATGCAGCGTCCCTTGACTGTTCTGTCCCACAGCTCATTTAGAGGAATACACTGCAAGAACGCAGAGAGCAACTGGCATATACAAAATAAAATCACGAAGATGATAAATGCCAGAGTAAGCTTGCGCATGCCGGACACCAACAACAGGCGGTGATAATGAAGAAGAAAAGCCATTTTTAGAAAGAACAGAGCTCCCAAGTAAAGAACAATCGATACCCAAAAGCACTACTCATGATATTAGTCAAGGCATGTTGGGGCTATAAAGAAGTACCATACTCTCTGATACAGCATTAGAGTTTCATCTGAGAGCGTTGATTGATGTTGACCAAGACCATATTTAGTCACCGCTAAGTGTGAGCTTAGCGCCTACACTGGTGTGTATAGTAACTTACTCGATAGCATTGAAATGCCGCAGCCTACAAGACAAAGCTAAGAGCTCGTTAGCCATGTGGATAAAACGGGATTCCGGAACCTACCCATGCAGCAATCGCGGCGACATCATCTGATGTGAGTTGCTTACTTAGTTTCCTGCTCATGAGACGCAGTACAATCATCAGTGTAGCGACAATGATCTGGCAAACGACTCCTTCAATAACATGGTTCGACCGCGACCCATGTTCATGGTTGGTCATATTCTGTCTGTTGCGGACACCGTTGAGGGCGATGTGACATAGGCGTAGACTTGATGTCAAATGGAGACTGGTTAAGTGGAGACGACGGATGGTATTTATTAGCCAAGAATGGAAAACTCGCGAATTCGATGACAATTTCGTGACCTAAACTTTATCCTGGTGACCACGTCCAGTAGAATTGTCGGACGCGCAGATCAGCCAGGTCTAACCGACAATCCTGTCGAAGCTGAAGCGGCGTGGCGGGCGAGATGATCCAAATCTAGCTACCCGTAGGCGCAAGGTGGGGCGCACGCCTTCACACCTTGTCCCGAGGTAGGCCCGGAAAACCTGTGTTAGCCGGGAAAACCTGTGTCACCTGTTTTTTGCTAGCCTCTTACTAAAAGCTTCAAAAAAAATACTAAATTGAACTATTTTTAAGTAAATATTATATAATTATAAGATACTTACTAAATATAAGATTTCTAAGAAAGATTAATTTCTAAAGAAATAGCTAGAAAAAACTAAGGTTAAATTAGAAAAGAGGGTACTTATAGTACTTAATCTAAATATTCCTTATAATATTAAAAGAGCTATAAAGCTTATTAAAATATTACTTTTAATTTATAAGATTATTATTAAATTAGGTAAATCTAAAGAGATTATTTAGTATATTAAGGCTAAGGCTTTATTTTTATATATTTTTATTAAGTTATAAGGCTATTTAATACTCTTAATATTACTTAAAAATATAGCTTTTATTGCTTTTATATTATAGCTTAAAGGATTTAGCTTTTTAGTTAATAAAATATAAATTAAGGAGATTATATTAGGATTTTTATATTCTTAAGGTATTATAAAGAATTATTTTTTAAAATTTTAATATTTTAATTTTTATAATTATAATTTATAGCTTTAAAAGATATTTATTAAAGTAATAGATAAGGTATAAAAAGTATTTAAAGTTTTTAATATTAAAAATATTAAGAAGTTCTATTTAAATCTTTAGAATATTATTATAAACTATAATATTAGTTCCTTTAAGTATTAGAATAAGAATAAATATAGAATTTATATTAGATATATTTAGGAATATATTAAGATTATTATAGTCTATATAATATACTCTTAGTACCTTAAAGTTATTAATCCTATGAACTAGGAGTTTTATACTAATATTAGGGCTATAAATACTATTAGAGAGAGTATTCCTTCTTAGCTTATCTTTAAAATATTTTCTTTAGCTTTTTGGTTTAATATTAATATTATTTTAGGTATATAATTTGCCTAGTTAAATACTAGCTTTAGCAATAGTAATATTACCTTTAAATAGCTTTATACTTTTAATATATTTTTATAGAGAGCTTCTATTATAGCTAAAAAGAAAGAAGTATTATTTTAAATATAGTTTGGTTATAATAAATAGCTTTATAATCTTATAATACTAGAGCTTTAATATAAATATCCTCTAAATATTTATCCTATAGAAGAGAAGATCTATTGCCTTCTTATTATTAATAGATTTTCTGGTTATATTTCCTTTAAATATATTAAATATTATATTTAATTTAATATTATAATCTGCCTCCTACTATTATACTCTATATACCTTATATAGCTGCTTAATATTAGTGTTTTTTAGCTACTTAAAAATGTATATTAAAAGGAAATTTAATAATTACTTTAAGAAGGTAATCTTGCTTTCTCCTGCCTATAGTTTACTTCTGCTTTTACTAAATTCTATAAAGCTAGCTTTATAGTATATAATATTATATTAGGGTTTAAAAAATCTAGTATTTAGCCAATTAATATATAGCCTATAATTAATTGTATTATTGCAAAGCAGTAGTAGCAATAAAAAGCTATTTATCTTACTATTTTAGTTATAATACCTATAGATATTTATTTTTAGGATGCTTAGGATTATATTAATAATATCTATACCTATTACTAGGAGCTTATAAGCTTACCTACCTTATAAGTAATAAGCCTTATTAAGAATATTATTTCTAAAGCTATATTAATATACTATAAATATAAGGTATTTTCAATAGACTACCTTTCTTAACTAGAAAAATTTAATAAGAGGAGAAGGAGAGGTTAGTGGATAAGGCTAATAGGTGATTTTATTATAAGTATTAGCTTTCCCGATATTTAGGCTTAATATAAAGCTTTATTAGTTAAAGTAAAATAAAAGGATAATTAAAAATAGCTTTTTATAACTTAAAGTTATATTCTTTAAGAGATTAAGAACCTTAAAACTCTATAAAGAGAAGAAACTACCTCCTGCAAAGCTTAGAATCTTCTAAAGCTAATATAGAACTAGTAGCTTAAAAAGTCTAATAATTATAATATCTATAATAGCCTTAAGGCTAGAAGAAGGTAATATAATAATAAAATAAACCTATTATCTAAGAAGATATTTTCTTAAGCTTAAGAAGAGGTATCCTATACTATAAGACTAATTATTATAATAGATTAATATACTTAGCTAAGTAATAATAAAAGTATTAAATTTATAGGCCTTAAATTATTCTAAGATAATAATAATAATAATATTAAGCTTAAGAATATTAATAATCTTTTAAGTAATACTAATAATAATTTTCTATATTAAAAAATACTATTAAGGATAAATTTATTATCCCCTTTAATAATAACTTTAGTATTATTAAATTTAAATTATAACTCCTTTATATTAATAGGCTTACTAATCTTATTATAATAAAGAAGTTATTATTATAATATAATAAGTAATATAATTAAATATTAAGTTAAATAGGTATTAAGAATAACAAGGAAATAAATTAAAATTAATAAGATTAAAAGTATAATCAAAAAAAAGACTTTTTATAAGCCAACTTAATTAAGCTAAAAAATACAATTTCTACTATTTTCATTAATATATTTATTTTTAGCTATTCTATAGCTTTCAAATTAACCTATTTATAGCCTTATATCTTAAATAATAATTATATTATAAAGTATAAATAACTATTATTAAAAAATCGGTTATTTTACAGTATAAATTATAAATAGTAAGCTAACATAGGTTTTCCCGGCTGACATAGGTTTTCCCGGCCTACCTCGGGACGAGGTGTGAAGGCGTGCGCCCCACCTTACGCCTACGGGTAGTGTTTTGTTGCGGCTGTGTCAAGTGAGACAAAGTGAGATTTTAGACAGACCACTTTGGCATGTCGACCCGAAACGCCCCGGGCTTGTTTCAAGACCCTTGGCCGTCAAGACATGATCAAAATTCATCCTTTACATTAATTCATTCACGCCTTTAGGTTGTTGATTATATCGTGCATGCTACATAGAACCTCTCTTACATCACTATAAACTGGATGCATAGTTGGAGTGCGCGGATGAATCAATTACCTGGGTAATGCTTTTTCTTTATTCTTCTTCTCTTAATCTTTTGCCATATCTTTGCTTCCCTCTTCCACAAAGATGTCAGACGCCCAAAAGTTTATTGCCCCAGAGACCCCTGAACACTGTGGATCATGCAGATCATGGTGAATCATCAGATATCAATAACGTGATTTGTCATTTTTAGTGTGGTAGTTCTTTTCTCCTTTTCCTGAGCTTGTTTGAAGGTGACGTTATGAGCCATAACGCCAAAAGCGGGCGCGTACGGCAAAAAAAGTGTAGACCGCAGTCACACTGCTACGATGACGAAAACGATTGACAGAGGTATACATGCTACGCGGATTTGAGACTAATATAGACGGAACAAATCTTGTCATGGGTGCTGCCGCTGACTGTCTTGGTGTAGGGCCATTTGCAGATAATTTCATAGTCCTATAACTGATGTATTGTTGTTTGCGGATGACAGTGGTATTTACTCTCGACTTCTAGCACGCATATGCTATAGCACTTCCAATTCCAGCCTTGAAACTGAAAGTTACTGCCATTGCAAATCGCAGATTCTGCGGCGAGGGCTTCGACAGGGGAGAGGTTGATTAATGACTCTCGACTGGATAAGACGCGTCTCCTCTAGGGGGGCTTGGTCGCCATTGTCTGAACACCGAATTTAATAGTGGTAAGGAAGAAGGCCCATTGTTGATTGATCATCTAATGTGCAGGTTTGAGGTGATGGAGGCTGAACTGAAAAAAACAACAGGTTAATTGGGGCGCTGAGCTAATGAGGTCTCTTGGAGGGAGAGCCAGAACAAGGTTGAGCGAGTTTCTTCAAAATATGATTTGGGGATGACCACTATATGAACAAAGTGAATCGGCCGGTGTGGGTTTGCGAGGGTCCAGCACTAACAAATTCCCATTATTCTCACAGAAAAAGACTATTGGATTATAGTTCCATTCGGTGGGAGGAGATATGCTAAGCTAATGCTGGGAAATGGCCACGAGTGAATTCCACCAGAGTGCGCTGCTTCGCCGTCAATACATCGGCATTGCGCTCCTGACTGTCGACGCATGGGGTATTAGATGTCAGCTCGTTGAGAGTGCAGTGGGTTTACTACTGATATGAGGAAAGCTGATTCCAGTAGGGACATCGACTACACCTCGTTGGGTTGGTTAGAAATATGTCAAAAGCAATTCAATGAGGAAATTAATCACTAAATGATGGCACTAATAGCTTATAGCAGAGGTATAAATCTACTGTGGTATTAGACTCTGAGCAGTGGCTATTTTCCCCTGTTCGGCCAGCTGGAAAGCCCACTGCTAGCGCTGCGGTCAAATTAAGTTTCAAATTAAATTTCAAGTCAAAAGCAAAAAATCCTACTATCTAATTAGTGGAAATAAAACTGGACTAATAAAATATCAGCTTTGCTTGCTTTTGACTTGAAATTTGAATTCAAACTTGAATTGACCGCAGCGCTGCCCACAGCACGTATGCGGACAACACCTCTTACCTCGGATTCCATCCCTGTCCCCATTTACTGGGAACCGGACTGTTAAGCGTAATAACTGAATAGTAGTAATTTTCTACCTTATAACTTGCTATCGGTATTCTTCAATCATTTAGCAGTCTGGTATTGTGCTACAGCATCAAGAACAGCTGCATCCAACCCGCATTCCATCTTCGTTATGAGCTGTGTCCTAAAAGGATAAAACTGCACATCACTTTTCGCATTGTTGATACCACCAAGTATCTAGGACTCGTCATACAACGTAGCCTGATATTCCATCGCACAAACAAGACAGTAAAGACTTTCCCACGCCTCTTGTAGGATCCACTTATCCTTATTATTATTCAAGATTTTGTTTTCGAATTTGATAATTTCGTGTTCCTCGGAAGGGTAGCAACCGGTGCCTTTGCAATGTGGAGCTAGTACTGCCACATCCATATTATTGTAGACCATTGACTCTCCTTTGCTACCGACAGACCTGGCCCTGTTACGTGCCCTTGAGAGCTTGGCCTCTTCGTGAAAGAGGTTTTGCTAGGCAGTCTATCACAGGCTATGATTCCAGATGCATTGAGAAGCTCTTGATTTCTGTAACTATGGAAGGGATCTATCTAGGTCTCTTATAGCTGCTGTTGCAGCTAGCTGTCGGGGGCCGCGGCCGCCGGCTTGAGGTCATAAGGTTTGATCGTCATGACGATCACGACTTGGCTTTGATGCTCAATTGGCCGGGCCCGGCCGGGCCTGTAGTCAATAGATAGATAATTTGGGCTCTTGTGTTATTTAGTATGGTGTTTTAGGGCCGACTGCGGCCTTGACCATCTTCCAATTACCTGAATCCTGATACCGGCTATTCCGGGCATCTGACTTACGTAGCAGCCGTCGGCTGAGGCTATTGAGACCACCTGTGAGTTTGAAACAGTCTCATATCTTGCGTTAGATAAAATTATTAACAATAATACGCAACCAAGAAACAATCTGGAAAAGGTCAGATCTTACCGTAACATGTGCATGTTACAATCAGTCATTCGGATGCAAAAGTTAAGAGGCTGCTGGCTCCTGTCGAACATGTCCTTTTTATGATTATTTCCCTTATCAAATAGGGACCTCAGCCCACCCCAAGCATAGTCCGATAGGTGCAACCACTAGAGTGGCGTTGAGAGGAACTCGAAGCACTTGCTGGTAAATGATATAGCCTCACCTCTGTTGGGCCTTTCCACCCAACCTCAGCTGCAAACTGAGCAAACCAGTCCGCCGGGACGAACAAACAATATAGGCCTTAGAGGGGACCTCTCCAGGTCGCTACGCGCCACCAATCAACATTAATTTATGAATATAGGTGTCGGTTCATGTCTGCAGCCACAATCACCAAGGAGCTCAGCTATTGCTGCAGCCACTATCAGTCAGCACTACCCTACCCCCTGCACCAAAGGTTCCAGGCCCTTAAGGAACAAGCCGACCTTAGCACTATTATATGACAGGCTTGGTGGGCCGCTAACCCCGCTCTTATTCGGGAATCATCCAGCGTTTTTAAACTTGTGACTGGGCGGCCGAGATTCTTTCATTTTGCTTGATTTACAAGCATTAGTGTATAGAATATATACATGGCTGAAACAGTCGTGGGGCGTGTCTAGATCATCATTAATCTCTACCACCACAGAGATGGAGTACAGTCATGCATACCTATAACGATATGGTCAGTCAACTTGGTCACATCGTTATGACCAGATAATCGTTAAATTGAGGAAAACAGGGATCATAGGCCCACTAACTATTTCCCTGCTAATTTATTAGTAAATTTGTTTATAAATACTTCTCAATTGATGCCTATGATTTCGAATTTATCCAAAGTTATTCCTACTTCCGCTAAATGCGCTGCTTATCCTATTAAAGTATTTTAAGGAGCTCAAAATTATAGTTTTCTAAGTATTCCTTATATGCAATTAATATTAAAATAGCTAATAATACTTAGTCAGGCTATCAAGAGCTATTTTTCTTGGCTATTTGCCGTATTGCAAGGCACTGCTTATGCGTAATACTTTAGCGGGTTCGGCGTTGCAAAGGCATATTTGATGTGGTATTATTGTAAGGTGGAAGTTTTCAAATTACGGGATTTTTTTCTCCTGTTGCGGGGCCTCACAATAACGATAAAATTACTGCGCTTGGTGTGTTAGTAAGCATAACACAAGCGATATCGTAGACATTGAGATTATCGTTATTTATCTTAATTTGCACATAAAATTGCTATGTTATGAGATCTCTATTGGTATAGCGCGAATATTGTTGTTCTGCTATATCGTTATAGGTATGCATGACTGTAGTATCTTAAGAATAAGACATGTTTACCTTGAAATGGTTGTGGTGTTGAAATAATATGCGTGCCTGAGACAAATTACGTACAATGAGAAAGTCGCCCATCATTTTTGTAACATTAATATCTTCGACAACTATTATATTCCTACCTAGACTTAGTTCTATCCACATATTTGGCAATTTGAGTTTGATGGTTTCTAATTCTTGATATGGCATCTTCATTGACCCTAGCAGTGTGAATAGAGACGAATTGAATGTCTTGATGACTCATTTACATGTACAGAGTCCATCTGCGGCAATAATAATAATAAAACCATGATACAGTATATGAAAAAATAGGAGATATCCATTTACCCAAACCCGCACTCGCCGCAACTTTATACCATCCACATGTTTTGGGTCACTAACGAACTACGCAAACTCATCCCAATCCACGGCGTGCTAGCATTGTTGCGGATGCGAATACGAATGCACATGCTCTTTAAGCGTCTTTGGTGGCGTGCCAGAGCATGGCTGTCCTTCTCAAATCTGCCAAAACATCAGCATTACCCTGGACTCCCAAGTTGTAGCCCGGTATCCCGTCTCCCGTCCTGACAGAAAGCTGCCAGCGACTCAGGCCTCTCTCTTCGACAAGACCCCGTTGTCTGTTAGGAAGGCCATATTCTCAGGGAGCTGGAACGTTGCAAGCAGCGAGCACTGAACTACAGCGATGACGTAAATAATATTGTCCATGTTCTTGGAGACGTTCATAAGCTTGCTTGCAAGCCTGGCGGCAGAAGATCATAAGCACCAACTGACAAACCAGGGTTCGCGATCAGGCTCATTTTATGACCGTGTTTCCTATGGATTTAGTAGAAATGAACATGGATACTAGCACTGACTCAGCGGTATGGAGCATTACGATTGGCCTGAGAAGAATGAAGGTTGTGTAGGTCATTGTAGGAGCGGTATTGTCGCAACCCGACTGGAAAAGCTCTGAGGCGTTCTGTCCGTCCCCCGTTATGCATTCAGTACCGGCCGAATAGTTTAGCTCAGTGTAGCCAACGTGGCTGTGGGATGTCTGGCGAACTCCAGCGATGCCGTAGACAGGGGATCTTCCTACATTCATTTCCTAGTAGCCACAACAGCAGTCAAAGGTCTAAAAGCAGCCTTTCCCAATAACGAAGTTATTCTCGAAGACTCAGACGACATTAAAAAGAATAGGGTGGCGGCTACTGCAGCAGAAGTCGCCCTTGTTGTCGCTGGATACGACTTCTTAGATGAAGGACAGCACACTGCACTGGCTTTGGGCGGCATCCTATACTTGAGAAATCCAGTTCCAGACGCACCTGGGGGGATTGGGTCTAGGCATCCGACACAGTGAAGGAGTGATCCGACCGCCCTTGTCACTGGAGCGTGCTAGCTGTCAACGCCTAAAAGCCGTGGGTCAAAGCTGGAGATGCCCCAAAGTCATTTGAGCGGGATAGATGTCTGGGCGGGAGAGCAGTCCAACATGAAGACAGGTCTGGACGACAAACACAGTTGCTTACTAGCGAGTGGCACCCTAAGCGGTCGGGGGGGTCTGAGGGATAAATATACCAGGTAAATGGCTGTTGGGGTCTGGGTGACAGGCAAGGCAGGCGAGGATGGGGGGGGAGGGCAGCACTGGGCGGTACCCTATCGCTAGGCTCAACTGGGTGATCCAGGAACCAGGCCACAGAGGTTTGTGTATGTGTATGTATTTTGACGCCTTTAGGTCTCCTGCTAGTCAGAGTTCTGATTTCTTTGGGAGTATCAGGCGTGTTACGCTATATCTATGTACACCTGTCCTGGGTATGAGGCCCTGGTCCACGACCCTAGGGTCCATCCCTGGGGCATTATGCCTCGGTCCGTCCCTCAAGGATGCATGTAACAAATTTCTCAAACAAATGAAAGTCCCTCTTAATGATGAATTCCTCCACTCTTTCCCCGTCAGCGGGTACTGATGTTGCAGTACGAGTAATCGTACTGTATGTGTAGTTGCGTGGTCCCACGGGTACTGCGCTGTTACCTGGTTCTCCGTGGGACAGTTTTTCGGGTCGGGCTCGCCGTGTTTTTATAGTTCTTATCTCAGGACACAGAGGTGGCATGTAAATAGGGTTCAATAATAGGTTTGTTGAAAATGTTTTTGCCCCAACCAAAAGAAAAGTTGTTGCTGGTTCATTTTAAATCATCTTATTCAAGTTAAATCATCCTTCTGAAAATACAACAAAGACGCTTAGCAGTCATGTGTTGCGCCCCCGAAAACCCAGAAGGCTTATCGCCCTTGTGCTCAGATCAGCAAATGAATGATGAGATATCTTCAGACGAGTCATCTTCAGACGAGTCGCATGTCACCGATACTCCGACCTACACAGCCGAAGAGCTTGGAGATACTTTTCTTGACTTTTACAAATTTCTCATCACATTACATTACGATGCTGCTGATCTCAAGATCCCACCCCCCGGGGGGTGGCCAAGTATAACGGATGAAGTGTGCAAAGACTTCAAGTCAGATTTTGTTACCCAAGTCCTGCGCTACCTACCGTATTTCGATAATAAAAGCAAAGCACCGATTCACTGCGCATGCAAGGTGGTAGATTACTCTTCGTTCAGCCATTGGGACTTTCAGAAGATCAAGGATCAGGACAATTATGGCGTTGAATTTTAGTCCGTTGCAGTGAATGACATTATTGATAGTGCTCACTTCGTCTGCATTGCAACCAGCACTAGATCCGGCAGACGCGACCTTTGGCTGAATACAAGAGAGGGGGATATAACGGAAGATATCCCTCGTTTCAATCAACTCGGCCCCACGGAATTGAAGTACTTTTTCGAGAAACTGAAAGAGGACTATCGCAGCCTAAGGATTATTCCCTGGCCAGGCCGGACAACTCTAGATGCTACGGATGTGGAGGAACGAGACGATCATATATCCACAGAACAGGTTACTAGTACAGAAAGAAAGGACATGGAGGACCTGGACGTGCAGTACGTTAGGCAGGTCTACCGAGAGCATGGATGGCCCGACTCATTTCGCAAAGACGAAGCCTTCAAAGCCATAGAAATTGTCTCTGCTAGTGACGGGTATGGAGCGTGGCCAAAGAGTCCACTCTGGGAGTGAAAATAGCAGAGGGTATTTTGTATTAATGACGCTTAGTGACTCTCACTGACATCTGCCGTGAGCTAATTCCGGAATTTACATCTTGCAATGGCACTCCATGTCCTCATCATTTGGGCTCAGGTGCAAAGTCCAAATTCCGTACCCTATCACCATAGCCCGTGTCAAAGCGAAATAAAAATCGTCAACATGCATGGATCCCCACGTATAAGAGAGACCGAGGAGGCGCCATTGGCAGTCATGTTGTCCCACATTCTCATTTTCACTCTTCAGGATAGGAACAATGAGGCTTCTGCCCAGACTTGTGACAGTGACTCAAATAATCCAACTACAATAAACCATCCCAAATGTGCTCTTAAACCTTAGTACCGGCCTGGGTCAACAGCCTACTGTAGCCTGTTGGTGCCGAGGGTTAAACTTTTTCACGATGGACCATAAAGGTCAAGTTTCCAGAGGTTAAAGTGGACAGAACCAAAGTTCGCGAGAGCTTCTTTCGGAGATGACTGCACCCTGCTGGCCACAACATGATAATGAAATTTCTGAGAGGCCGCAAAGATAGAAGGAATTCCTTTCGTCTCAGCAGACACCAAACAACAACATCGTGGAGGTACCAATCATACACTCAAATCTCTAAGCTCATTCTCAGACACAGACAGTAAGTGAAATCTCAGAGCAATCAACAGCTAACAGCTAACCGATCAGTCCAAGACTCTGAATTCCGAATACCCATACCTTCAAGTTCTCAACGCCCTATCTCACCACACACACACACTACAACAAGGTGCACTACACAGTCAGTAAGCATAGCTCTCAAAAACAACTAATAACCAGCGGCTAACCGCCTATGGAAGCAGATATAAAGAAGTAAAACAAAACCGCCACCGCCACAGTCCTAGCCAGAATAATGGAGAGGTATGAGGATCCCGAGCTACTGGCCAAGGCCGCCACGCTCAAAGACAAAATAAAGAGAGCCACAGGCAAGAAGAACAACAAGCTCACCAAAGGTGAGAAGAACATCTTCAAGGCCCTAGGCAAGGCCCAGTAGATAGGTTCATCACAGCTACGGCTGCAGGCACAGTGGGGGGTGGGGGCACATTAAGAGCAGTTTAACCTCGTGTGCCTAGGAGAGGAGGTAGAGGTATAAAGGCAGAAAGAGCTATATCATAACCCACCTCTCTTTTCCAATAAGTGGCTTAAAAACCTGAAATAAAATTTCGACGAGATATAGGTTCACGACTATGTAGAGGACGTCGGGATGTATTATAATCAGTCAAACTAGATCTTGCGCCTGGCTGCTCAACTAGATGGCATCTTCTTCATCTTCAAGATCCAGGAGGGATGCCATTGGGTTGGCATACCTAGGCAGCTGTGACTATCAGAGAGTGTGACAGTTTATATAGAGGTTAATGCTAAGAGAGCATTAACTAAGCTTTCAATCTGGATTACCCTCAATTAATACACTTGATCAATTAACCCATGCACTCTTAGCTTTTCCTATCGAATAGAATGAAGTTAGCAAGTAAGGGTAAGAAACTATGAGATTGGATAATATCAAAGCCTTTGATTTGCTATTCAAGTGTAAATACCACATTGAGGCTTAATGACAAACAGAATAGGATAAAAGTCAGGTTTAAATACCAGGAAGAGGCCTAGACACGAATAAAAGGGCTAAGGGTAATATAGGTAGATAAAACTTATAGATACAGCAGATACAGAAGGATTCAATAACAGCCAAGTTCCAGGACCTCATCAAAGGATCATAGGCTAAGATCCCAATCCCAGAAGTAGGCCTAAGGCAGGCTACCTAGTTAGGATTATATTATGTTTATGGCAGTTAGATTAGGTGACCGGAAAGAGTCTTAAACCTATTATATTACTCAAATTGGTTCTTGCAGGGATGTCAAGTCTCCTGTGTGGAGTGCCATTTAGGTAACGAGTGTGGGGTAGTTACCATTCCCACACATGACAAGTATGAAGGCTTCCAGAGACATTTGAACATATATACAACATCTCCACCAGAGCTTAGGGTAGTATTCGATCGCTTAGGGAGACTTAGAAGCTGTCAACTCTTTCGGATATAGTGATGCCATGACTTTCGACCAATTACAAGAACCGCAGACATTCTATATTCCCCCTTTGAATCAAAACAAGATGGCATAGGTGTACCAAGTCTTCAAATAAGAGCCTGGTATGCTGGTACCGTAGCCTTGATGTTTGCCTCAATCATTTTACTGCTTTATTGACTTTACCTCCATTCCATATCTCACATCCTTGGGTCTTTTCTGGCAAGGGTGAGCGATATATGGCGTATGTATCGATACTTTAGAGGTAATTGACATATTGACATCCTTGAACTACATCAAAGTTACGGGCCTGTTCTTTGGATTGCACCACACGACTTCTTCATCGTTGACCTGACGCAGATAACAAAACAGCATTATGGACATCGCCATAATACGCAAAAGACAATGCGATATATCTAATGCTTAGGCTGCTGGCAGAAATACTATAACTTTTTTGATCAACAAAATAAACAATTGCATAGCTATCTCCGGAAAATAGTGTCCATCTTCCTACTACTCAATGACGACAATTTTGAGATTCAAGCAATAGACACAGGATTGTCTTTATCTCATGTTCTAACAACTCAAGAGCGGATTCTGGGAGTGTTGTTAACATAGGCCTGTTGCATAATACAATATTCTAACAGTGACTAGGAAGCACCTTTGTCAACCAGTAGAAGTTATATAGCAGTTCTACATCCAACCCACTTCGAATTCCATCCCTAGTGTAATAATCAGGTTACCATATTCGAGCCAGAGCACAATTTAGGTTCTAATTAAGGTTCTAATTTAGGTTCTAATTTAGGTTCATGTGCTTAGCCTTTTAACTTTTAAGTACAACTGATCTGGGTGGCTAGACTGGATTGTCAATCAAACCATGGCCAGGGACCACCGGTGTTTAAGGAATATAGTCCTCTTCATGGCAAACAAGTACGTGTTATTTTCATCTCCAGCTCGAACATCAATATCGAAAGTCCAATTGCCAGTATTGATGAACATGGAAGGAATGGTGAAGTCAAGCAAGGCGACACTATCGCCGCTACTCGGGAGATGGTCGACCTCAAGCCGTCAGCGTCGCGGAGAACGAGATGAGTCACATCGCCTATAGGCATGCTCTTGATTGGAACGGCAACGGCCTGGCGCTTCCGACGTCCACCGTCTAGTAGCTCGGCGGATCAGCCCACAGTCATGGTCGCATTGGCAATGCCATCATCAGGAAGCCCTAACTCAATCTTTTTATATTCTGGCAAGCAACCAGCGAGGCTTGTGGTACACAAGGTCAGAAGTGGAGGGGCAATTGACTTCATGATGCAACCAGGATTTACCTTCCCACGAAGGCAGCTTGCCATTCCAATAAGGCCAATGAGAATGAGTGAGAGAATTGGAGAGAGACAGGGGAACGGATATAGGAAAATACAAGGAAGAATTCAAAGGGCGATAGAAAACGAGCGATCTTCTGACACCCAGCATATGTAGTATTGGCAGAACAAGGTGACGTGGTGCGGCATCTCAAGGCAGAAATTTTCGATATGTTAGTTCCGCCCATTCATGCAAATGTCCGGATTGCCACAACGAACCACAGTCTGGTCCCAAATAGCCATGATGTCAAACTAAAGCAACCACCCACCAACAATTATGGCGAAGCTCTATCACCGAGCCTGACCCAAGTTTCAGGGCGTCCGCAGTGACTGAACAAGATCATGTACAGGCGCGCATATAAAATCATACTATCTTTACCTGCCCTGTGTTGATAAAGTAGCCTTGGAACGGAATCGCTATTGACGCCGATGTCTGATCAATGTTCTCCAATATTTCGAGATATTGAACTAACACCATATCCCGTTAGCATACGGGAAATCCACATACAAATATTTGACGCTTGAGAAATCAACTTACATGCAACCATCCATCTCTCTGTAAATTCTCTCAGAATGCTCTTCAGCAAATCAAGATTTCGCTTACAGGCTGGATCATCGCTGTGCTTCCAAAGTCGATACTGTATGATTCCGGCTTGGCACAGGGAATAAGGCAGGTATGGCGAGAGTATCTCAAAGGGATAATTCTCTTGGCGGTCGCCATACGATGCCTCTGCAAATATTATGACACGTAGAGACGTTTCTTCTATACACTCTACGATTCGGGCTCTTTCCTCATCAGCCCCAGTGCGATTCAACATAAACTCGTATAGGGTGAGGAGCGTGCTATAGATGTTAACATTTTGACTAGAGGAAATGTTTGCCCTTCTAGACGACCCGCGGTTTCACTGACCTGTTACACACTCCATAAGCGCCACAGTACTTTCCGATTTTCAGCTCCTCATTAGCGAGCAGTGGAATGTAGGCTCTTAGGGTTCGTTCCAGTTGGATAGCCTCTTCCGCATTAAATTCGGGATCCGGCGTTGGGTCGAATACATGTCGCACGACTCGCCCCGCGAGGTGCGATATTTGGCACTCTCGAGCCATTTGTCCCACTGTGATGCTAAAAGATGAGTCAAGAGATGGGGGCGTCATAATAGGGCCGTTGAGATCTGCTGCTTGAGATGCCTCTGACCACAATAGGTCCTCGATTGGGAGAGGGTCAGCTCTTTCTGGATCATTCGTTGCAAATAGAGCGTCTCCATTGCACAGCCCAATAAACCTGTCCATGTTTACAATCGCCCACCAAGTTCTCTTTTCCTCCTCTGCCATCAATTTATCGGGATAGGCCTCGCTATTTCGCCATGTTTTTCTATGGAGACCGAGCGCACGTGCTGTTCTTGCGCACGCTGCGGCGGATATGTACGCTGCCGTGTGGAGGCCATGGCCCATCTCGTAAAAGGTAACGAGAATTCTGCAATGCGCTAGGTCAAGAGACAGGTCACTTGACACCTCGAGGGAGCTAATCAGATTCTTCACTATGACGTAGAGCGGTGACTGCGCACTCGCCATTTTCCCCGCTGGAACCTGTTGTATAAGAAGAATGCTCAAACAGAGCGCGGCGAAACTTGCTCGCAGGTGAACAGTGAGAGACTCAAGATTAATGTAGAATCTGAATTTAGACAATGCTGGGATCCTTTGGTGGGTTCCAGTGAAGAATTCTGTCGAGACGGCCAGCATATTATCGATCGAACCGAGTATTTGCATCGCGAAATCCACTGCAGATTGTTGAAACGTCTCATGACTGAGAAGGCTTATGCCGCCAGCCAACGACTTGGCCAGGTGAAAGTTGGGTGACTCAAGGGGGGGTTGGGCTGCCTGATTCTGTCTAGGCTTGACAAAATGGGTTTCGATTGTATCTTCGGTGTATATGCAAGGTTTACGCAATCTAAAGGCCAGTTCATCACCACATCCCACACTATTCGCCTTCATGGAGCTTACCGGAGACAATTTGAGCATGATGGCTTAGCTTTGTCACATTTCCGTTTTCCTTTTTTGCAGAAAGCGCAGGCATTCATTGTTAGCAAAGATTAAATTCCTTCTGCACTCGAAAGCTGTAGTGATTGAAATGAAATTAGAAAGGTTAATATATCCAAAAGCAGGATACAAATCAGCTCGCGTAAAGTGGGTTTGGCTGATTACAGAGCAAGTAGCCTACCATTCCAACGCCGACATGCTAGTCTGAGAGGGGGAGTAGAGACTTGCCCATCACGGATCTAGGAGGATCAATAATCCGTGATCTTGCCTAAACTGGTATAGTGCTGAACTGATAAGATAAGATAGGCTAAGATAAACTGTTCAGGCAGTTCTGCATGTGGTTTTTTGCACTTTTTCAGGGTCAGTTGTGTTAAGATTTTAGAGCAGTGATTTTCATATTAAACACAAAAAAAACAAAAAACAAAAAAAAACAAAGGTAGTTTACTACAGTTAATATGGCTTTTCTTAGATCCTAAAATCTTTACATCGAATTAATAAAGCTCTTATCGGTGGGAACTCTTTTTCGTATCAAAGTATATAATATAACTACTAAAGAAGGGAGGTATAAGTTAGGTTCAATGGCCATCTCAAAAGGAGAGGGTCAACAAATCCATTATGCTTTTGCTTTTTATACTATTTAATCTAATCTTGCCCATTAAAAAATTCTTTATAGTCATAATAATCTATATACGAAATTCTTAATTGTAAACACTTTTATTCCATCATTTTCTCCTTCTCATCCGCTGTCAAATCAGCGCCGGCTGTCTTTAGATCGACGGTTGCAAATAAGCAAAAGGAGGCGCAAGACAGGCCCACACCAAGCCAAAAGCCAACTTTGTACTGCTCACTAAGCTCAAAGTGGTCTCCACGGTATTGCTTGACTACCGACTCCACAAGAGAGGCGACACCCAGCCAGAATGCGATACCGAGAAAGACGAGACTGTTGATCAGTGCACCGCATACAGCTTGCAGGCGACTTGGCAACACAGTTGTAATGTATACGTTGGTGACATTGAATGAAATATCAAGACCAATTGTAGCTCCCAGCATCGCTGGAAAAATGTATGCCCAATACAGCCGTGTCGTTGGTTGCCCGTTTTCGGGTATTAATGCAAACAACAGGACTGAAAGTACATACCCAGCACCAGCCAACATCAACAGCAGTCGGTTTGGTAATTTGTGAAGAAAAAAGCCGCCCAGGATGGAAAGGGTGAAACCACCTGCGCACAGGGGGAGAAACCAAATCGCCGTTTGCATTGGTGACTGAGCAAGAATCGTTTGGATACTACGGTAAGAGTTATTATGTGCATATTTGCATGAAAACGAGAATGAAGATACATACTAGTAGCTCGCATAGAAGAGGAAAACACCAAATGTACCATATCCTAGGAACAAGGCAACCGTAATCCGTTTCATGTATTTGGGGCGAAACATGCCAGCAGGGAGGAGTGGTTGTGTAGCAACCCAGCCTTGTAAATAGACGGCCGAAGTCAGAAAGAGCACACCAAGAATGAACGTTATGTAGATGTATGGCGTTCGCCACCCATCAGGGGCTCGGCCGCCGTCAGTCAGAGCATATACAACGAGGGACAGTCCCGGCACAATAGTTAACAGGCCGCTCCAATCCATCTTGGCTGTTGGGTCATTGCCTCCAAGGTGCCTAGGAATAGAAAACACGCCTATAAGGAAGATGGCGACGCTGAAAATGGCGTCAAACCAAAAGTACCACCTCCAGTCTAGCAATTGTGCAGACACGGCACCGAGAACGATGCCGATATAGAAGCCGACAACCGTAAAGGCACCAAAGATTCCAAAGACGAGATTCTTTCTGGGCCCTGGGCGATATGTCTGACCCATAATGGCAAGACTTGCAGGCAGGAATGCGGAGGGGCCGAGGCCCTGCATTGCACGACAAACAATGAGCAGAGTTGAGTTCTTGCTGAAGCCGCTGACGAGGGACCAGATACCGAGCCAAAGGTGGCCGCACAAGAAGACTGTGCGGCCACCATACATTTCCGACAGACGAGCAAACGGAAGTAGTAAGATGGCTGTTGTGAAACTGGCGACCTCGGATGGCCATGTTCTAGAGGACTCTGAAATCTCGAGAGCTTTGGTGACGGAAGGCATGATCAGATTGTAGCCATCTACTGTGTATTCACTCACGATGGCAGCCCCAACAACCGCGAAAACAAACCCCCATTCCTGAATGTCATTGGAGAATTGCGCTGGCCGTTGTCGTCCAAGTAACTCAATGTCGTTCTCGCTTGGAATACCATTAGATCGCTCTGTATCATCATTACAAGTGCTGGAGCTGTTGACGCTATTGGCGGTAACGGTATCTGAATTGTCCGTACCGAAATGTTTGGGTTTGGCCATATTATATTGTTTGTGACAAACACACTGACGTGGGTGAAATCCCTCTGGCTGTTCAAGATATGTTGTGGATGTGGCAAAGGCTGGTTTTCGTATTTTTCTGTGAGGAGTTCTTCATGAATGTCAACGATAGGCGAGATGTGGTGTGAGGATATACCAGTGTCGACTTCTGTGTGTGTGTTTAGAATCCTGGCAGAGACAGATATCACGTATAATAAAGAAAGACTCAAAGGGGCGAGGCATAGTGTACCGAACAAATTTGGGAGGACTGAACCGGTTAGGTTAGGAATAACAACAATAAATGTTACAAGCCTAAGCGCATATGCCGAAAAGACTAGTGCTAGGTTCCGGCCGCCCACGGGGTCACCTTGAAAGGCGGACCGGGGAGGTGGCGATTTGATATTGACAGCCAATATTACATTATTGTGATCCCTATTTTATTTCTGTCACATTATTTAACTCCACCACCCATACCCGTTGTTCAATAGATTCACGCAAGGTCAGATTGTCTCTGTCAAATATATGTGAGGTCAATGAAAAAAACCCGCAGTATTTCCAAAGATGCCCAGATTCAGTTTAAGCTGAATCAGTCCCAGCCAGCCATCCCAATACCCGGGAGTCACCTGACTAGCTGTCAGAGCACCCGGGGGACTGGCTGCTACTGCAGCTTGGCTTGACTCAATAGCTGAAAACATGTCAAACCACCATTGGCAGAAATTTTGACACGGGCTCAATTATCTCTTAAAAACTTTATGCAGGGCTGCAGGAAATACAATAACCTCAGCCAAGAGCAAACAAATCACGCCCCGACTCATTTAGCTTCGTTATTTCTTAAGCAAATATCCTAGCATGCAGTGACTTTTGAGGAGATGTGTTGAGTTCAGCATCGAGAACGACAGCAAGACCGGCGACAGTCTGACACATCAAAACAACAAATACCAATAACACTTGATGGGGACGACTGAAGAGAAGGGAGCACTGGCTCCATGATATCGTTTCATAACCGTGTCATGAAAACTTTCAAGCCTCTGACCCCTTACGCCCGGTTTTTCTCGACTTTCAGTAGAACCAACTAGTGGCAGCCATGGCGGGAAGCCGCTCTTACTAGCAGGGGCCGCTAGCCAACATGGCTTCTCGACACCCTGATCGGGAACATGTTTAGGGTCTTCTTTCAGGAGTATGAGATTGCTGAAGGGTTTTGCTTTTTATTTCTCATTTTTTCTCTTTTTTGTTCTTCCAAAAATAAAACAAAAAAACAAAGGAAGCAGACCTTTAGTTAGTCGTGTGTATAAGATAGGGACCAAGGATTTGCGGTAGTGTGGCCTACATAAGCAACAAGTGCAAGTACTTCAGGCACATACGACCATAGCTCTTAGAATATACGGGATCCCGTCCGCTCTCCCATAGTCAAGCTGAGAAGCGGTGAATTAGTACTCGGGTCGGTGACGACCGGGGAATCCTCGCTGTTGTATGTTTTTGCCCTTTAGTTTTTTGCCTGTGCTCAATAGTGCTCTACTCCACATCCATCGTCAAGGTTGTGGATCTAAGTCCGCCCTATTACCACCACAGTAACTTTTATCTACAGTTATTGGTACCTAATTCTTTTCGTCATAAAATGCCAAAGGGGTAGGAAATAAGCTTCCATGGTAAATCGGTGGACTTATTAACGAAACATACGAAAATACTTGATTTAATACCACATGCTGCGTATTCCTGATTAATTCTATTTGATGTTGGTATTGACTCCAGACATTTTAACTAATGTGCAAAACACGCCTCTCAGATGTAAATTGCACTATAACCACGTGGACACTCCCTCGCCCCCTCCTCATATATATGAAGCTAATCATTGGTCTTCTCGATGATTCATTTGCGACGGTTTTGCATTTAGAACTTCCTCTCAAAACGACAACTGTTGGTTGAGGCGCTGCCTGCAAACAAACCTATCTTGATTCAAAATGAAACAGTCGCATTTCCTACAATTTTTGCAGTAGAAGACTACTCTCTAAACTTCCACCGAGGTAGAATGGTCTAGACTTATAGCGATATCTCCCAAGCATGAGAGCGGTGAGTAGCTCTCTTTCTGTACGCCGTTGGAAGTAAAGTTTTTACCGAGACTGATATTCTTAAATAAAAAAGAATAGGCTGGAGTCTATTATCCCCACCATCCCGCCTTCAAAAGGTTACAGGGGCTGCATCCATGTTGTTTGCGGTCATTCGTTATGGCCAAGTAGTGCTACAAGGCGTAAAACGGTGGCGCGAGGCTCACCAAAGATACTGGCTGATTTTGACACCAAATACATCATTGGTTCAACTATGAAGCCTATGATGCTCTTGTACTGGAATGCTAGCCGATGAAGCAAAGATCAATTGGCACGAAAAGTTGTTGAAAGAAATGTCATTCGGCTCCATCTCAGATCCCGTGATTGGGGACCTTGCAGTGATAGATATGCTCTGTCGTATGCTACTGGTATGGATCTAATGGGCCCAGCTGTATGTCTCTGGCCAACGGTGTCAGACATGTTGAAATGGGTGAAAGTAACCTTGGACAGCATCAGCCAGGTACAAAAGGCCAAGGTGCTCAAGGAAATGGGTGTTCATGGTGTATTCAGGTATTTCTTTGGACGAGAGCTCTGAGTTGTCAGACATTTTTTGATGAACTCTTTCAAATGAATATATTTCTATTTTGGCAAACTCAGGAGTGGATGAGGAGGTGGGTTGGGATGTAGGACTAATGGTGAATAGTTTCCTCTTACCCTCTCAGTCTTCGGACAGTACTTATATCTTTTGCTACATCAACCATAACGATGCTGGATTGAGTTGTGAAAACAGCATAGCAGTGTATTAGTCAAGTAGCAACGAAGGATCTCGCAATGTGCTGTAGGCCTCGCAGATGAACCCCATCTTGAAATCACAGTCACAGATGCGGTATTTCAATTGCAGTAAATTCTGGGCGGATAGGGCAGTTTAAAATACCGTCAATATGCCGAATCTGGTGATCCAATGTCACCCAGCACTGCAGGTTATTAATCAATGAGTTTGAGAATGCTCAGGTGGACAAGGAAATGTTGGCTTTGATCAATTAAACAAGGTCCTGGGGATGAATGTGTAAGCATTCGGTGCGGACCAGGATTTGGGTTGGAGGAGTGCGGACAGGGGTCGACCCTGGTCCGCAGTCTAGACTGAATCAGGATAGGCGTCTATATCCCATGAAAGCGAATGAGCGCCCCCAACTCACCTTTCACGCCTCCACTCCACAGCCCAACAAGTATGCTTGTTGACGGGCTTCTGCGAGCAATGTAGTCTGGTTAATAATCATTGTCAGATTGATGCGTCGTTTGACTTTGTAATCCCAAGCCCGGGTTGTGGTATTAGCCTTACCATGCCGATCCTGCTTGGCGTCTGACGCCTTTGGCCATGTATATAAGATCGTGGTGGGAAGCGTTGTTGTTCTCCATTCCATCAATGAATACTCATCGCCTCATTCACAATAATACCTGAAGCAGCACTGAGAACAAAGCCTACTCTGCACCACAACACACAATGTCGTCCGCCAATACAGTAGCACTTGCCTTGAAGGCGCTCCACAAACGGACCCGACAGCCGCTGGTCTTAGCCAACGTCTTTGACATTCTATCAGCCCGAACCGTGGTCACAATCCCTGGTGCTGAAGCTCTGGCCACCGCAAGCTATGGAATTGCAAAGACCGCCGATACCACCGACGATGATTTGGAATTGGAGACCAACTTGGCTGCGGTCAAGGGCATCGCAGCCGTCGCAAAGGAGTTCAAGAAACCGCTTTCTGTTGATATTCAGGATGCCTATGGCCATCAGCTTGATTATGCCATTGGCTCTCTGCTGGACATGTGTGTCTCTGGAGTCAACCTAGAGGATTGCGACAAGTCTGGAAGGCTGTACGACATTGACACGGCGACAAGTCGTGTTCGCCGCGTTCTCGATCTTGCAGGACAGCGAGGGGTCCCCGACTTTGTTGTCGACGCCCGTTGCGACGTTTTGGTACGTGGAGGAGAGTTGGACGAGGTTATTCGCCGCGGAAAGAAGTACCTCGAGGCTGGTGCCACTACTGTGTTTGTTTGGGGTGGTGGAAGAGGAACGTCGACTGACGAGGTGAAGCAGCTGGTGGAGGCGTTCAATGGACGACTGAATGTGTTGCTCAAGCAGGGCGGCCTCACTGTCCAGGAGCTGACGGAAATTGGAGTCGCTCGCATCAGTGTTGGTCCCAGACTAATGTCTGCCGGCTTGGCGGCGTATAAGAAGGAGGCTGAAACCATCTTCAATCCCCTCAACTTTTAGGGTGCACATTCCCTTTTGGAGCAAATAGTTTTGCAATATGATAATATTGACTCTCTGTCGTTTATTATTTTATTGAAGGCAAATCATTTTTTCGTTGATACCAGACGAAATCTGAAGCCGTGGCAAAAGATATTGACTGCGATTGTCTACTCCAAAGTCCTGAATCCATCTTGGTGGCTCCATTTCTTCAACAGGCTGAGTGTTTGGCTTAGATCTGTCGTAAGATGCGTACCAGCTGGAAAGGCAAGCAATTCATTCTTGCCGTCAAACAATACCTTTTTTAGTTGCATAGTCATACTCAAGATGTTTCTTGTTCAAGGGCATGCCCAAAATCATCGAGGGCAGAACAGAGTTGACCTGGAAGCGCGGCTTCTTGTTCTCGATAAACTTCCATAATGCCTTCTCAGTCTCGACCTTGGACGCCATGATGATTTTTGGATGACTTTTATGGAGATAGAAAACTCGAATAAAAGTATGGAGAGCAGTATTTCCAGGTTACTTAAAACTGTGGTTAACCTAAACATGGACTTATCACACGGGGCAATAGCAAATCAGAGGAACCACTATTTAACCTTATATTCTTCGTAACCAAGCGTAAAAGGCTTAACTGATGGACGTTGTTTGTTCAATTGACGAGATGTGCATCAAGATATGGTTGGACCTGCAGAGCCCCTAAGGTGCTCTCTTACTGCTTATCCATATAGAGGGTTAGGGTGGGGATACAGTGACCCTTCATCAGCATTAATACCCTTGGGCCGGAAACTTTATCCAAATGAAAGCAAGCTTCTTTATATGAATACTGAACCCTTTTGAGAAAAAGGAAAATACGACTTTCTCTTCTGGCAACAACATAAGAATCAATGTTCCCTTTTCAGCTGGCCCGTGTCATTAAGACCATGTTTCCAAATCCCACACTATTATTTTTCTAAATTAGTATTCACCATAGATGCCTTGGATTCTTCTAGTATTAAACGTCGATATTCAGCTCACGAATTTCTAATACTGCATTCCTGGTATTAAATGCAGGGTGAAGAGACATGTTTCAGTGGCTGACTTTATTTTCTCAGGTGTCGGTCCAGCTTTCGCCCGATGTCCAAACAAAGTCTAGCGATTTCGTAAAGCTAGTATTAGTTCACCACTGGTGGGACATCCGCTAGCCCTATCTCGTATACACAAAAACCCTCTATTGGCCACTCAGCATTAATGCCCCATACAATATTTGACAAATCCTGCCTTGGAATGGACATCAAGCCTAAGTCCGAATGTGATGCTCTTGGTACCTAGATCATGGATGAATTACATATCATACCCTCCCCGCACTTGGGGAAGGGCGTCAGCAACTCCGGACAAACTGGCGTCCTAAACCGAATCACTGCTATTTCATCACCATTGCGAATCCTTCATAACACTGATCAGTGTCTTGGATTACGTCGTCAGATATGCCCACCATCAAAGACATTCGCGCCGCAGTATCCGAGCTTCCCAACGGACCACCTCTTGTCGCGGCGATTCCTGGTGGAACAACAGGGATTGGTTCCTACATCGCGACTGCGCTGGCAACCACCTTTTCTCGCCATGGTTCGAAGCTGCGCGTCTACATTGTTGGTCGCAATGCCGCGCGCGCTGACATTGTCATTTCTGAAGCAAGGAAGATAAGCCCGGGGTCTGATTGGCGTTTTGTCAAGGCAACAGATCTCACATTGATCAGCGAGGTCAATCGTTGCTGCGCAGACATCATCCAACAAGAAACTGAGGATCCTTTCCACGGCGGCCCAGCCAGGTTAGATCTGCTTTACATGACGTATTGCTGTCCTATCTTAAAGGAGAGGTCGAGTGAGTTTTGATTCTTATTTCATGTTGTTTACTGTACTGACGATGCGTTTCAGCCACTCCGGAAGGTCTTGATGTTTTCATCTCAGCCACATACTACTCCCGCATCAAATTCATCATGGGGCTAATACCGCTTCTAACTGCATCACCGCTTCCCGGTCATGTCGTATCTGTCTATGCAGGTGGGTTTGAGGACGGAACTTCACCAGGTGATTGGCCCGTTGGCTGTCCGCCGGATTCGACTTATGGAGTGACCAGCGTACGAAAGCACACATGCTTCATGAAAACATTCATCTTTGAGGAATTCGCCCAGAGATATAGTGGAAAGTTGAGTTTGACACATATATTTCCGAGTCTGGTCGACGGGCCTGGCTTTCTCAGCCCCGAGATGCCCGCCTGGTTCAGGTTCATCTGGCGCCTTGTAAAACCACTGGCGAATTGGTTCATGACCTCTTCAGAGGATTGTGGACAAGTCATGGTTTACCTCGCTACTTCGAAATTCCCTGCCAAAGGAATGGCGGACAGCGCGAATGCAACACTGAGCACGAGGGCAGAGCCAGGTGGTGGATGCTACAGCGTTCTTGAGAGGGCGGACGCAGCAGAAGGCATCAGATATGAGAGGCTTCGCAAGCCGGACGTGGGCCAAAAAGTCTGGGATCATACAATGGAAATATTGGAAGGGATCGACAAGAAGAATTTGGAGGCCACTCAAAAATGATTTTATTTTCCAGACAACGCTATGGACAGATATGGCAGAGATCACCAACCAGATAAGCAATCCGTCAAGTAGTTGCACATATTTCAAGCCAGATATAGCCCAAGAATCAGTGCGTATTCGCCATCATCGCCATTCCCGTAAACCCAACTAGTTCCGATGCCCTGTTGCTGGATATGTGTATTCCATTTAGGATCAAACATCATATTTGTAAGTCCAAAGGCAGGATCCAGGCCAAACTCCTCAAGGCTTAACTTCCGCAGCTCACCAACCTACTTGAAGCCATACCTTTCATATATAGGCCTCCCCGCTGCTCCTGCTTCAAGGTGGGCGGGTACATTTGCTTCAATAGCTCGCGCGAGGCCCCGTGGATTCAGCATGGCGGCTGCCCCGCGCTTTCGGTGGCTTGTACGCGTAGTCAGGTGCATCAGGATCCAGCATGGCTTCCGCTGTGGAATCCAACGGAGGCGAAAGGCATCGCGATCGGAGAGAATGTAGTTGTGCAGGGCGAGGTTGAAGTTTGGTGGCGGGTAGGGTGGCAGAAATAGACCAAGGCCCTCGTTGCTCATGTAGGGCAGGAGAGGCGTGATGGCATATGGGGCCATCTCCCAGTGGACCTCGCGGTCATAGTTGTAGCCCTGAGGATAGTAGTGCCAGCGGGCCAAGGCGATGATGTTGCCATTGCTACTATTACTACCATTTCCCTCGTCATCTCCCGTGTCGACGACTTTGAGGAAGCGCACACTGGGGTCGTCTAGATTACGACGCTTCTGAAGAGCAAATGCGCACTGAGCGCGCGTTTGGGCTTCGACACGGGTCGTCACTGGCTATGCGACAGGATTTGGGGGCGCTACACAGTCATCCCCAGGCGAGCCTGTGTAGGCATGGCGAGTGAGTTGGTCGAAATCTGAGATGTCGAGAGGTGCGACTTGGAGAGGCATGTTGCTGACAAGTTTTGCAGTCAACCGGACGAACAAATGATATATGTTTTCTGTGAGTTGTGATGGCATACAGTCCTCTAAGAGTCATCAAACATCATGGACCAGTTATGGCTTAACTTGAGAACCAGACTCCACGTTGCTCGCATAAATGTTCCCATCAAAAGTAGTTGGCGTCTTCATCTAGAATTCATTGCCCGACGCTTATCTCGTACAGCAGTAGTTTCAATCTCCAAATTCATCCAAGAGTCTTTATCCTAATGCAGATATATATAACTACCATCCAGCCCAGGACTTGAAACAATGAATTTAGTCACTATGTCGCCCATTGAAGATGCCGCTGCTTCCAGCAATCGGGTTGCATAAAACCTATTGTTAGAGGTAGAATGTGATAAAATGTCAGCATCGTGGGCAATGAAGAGTTGGGGTATACCTTGCACTGCACTCTGGAGAATCCGGGTCCAACCACTACCCACAGGCCGCTCGTAGACTTTCAATCGTGACAGGGTAGCGTCTAAATTCAAACCCGTTCGAACTCACCCGTAAGGCATGTGCAACAAGCATAAGAATGATGTCAATCTTCGTCAAATCGTTATTCCAGTGGTTTTCAAACCGCAGAGCCCAAATAATAAGCATTCCCGACTTACATATCTTAGCATTCAAATACTGAAAAGAACTCAAAGATAAATCATACTTCTATCGTACACATTGAGCGGAAATTGACTACCGAGTGGGGGAGGGTGAATTTGATAGCTAGAGGTAGAATAAAGTATTTAGTGCAAAAGCTGAGGCAGTCTATGAATACGTTAATGAGTATGAGAAAGTTACCTTTGTAATTATAAAGCACGAATTTCCCATTTCGTCTGGCCCTCCATCTTCTGTATATCAAAGCAGCCAACAAGGGTCGAAATGGAGCTGCGGAAGACTAATGGTGAGATAAAGTGAGCCCAAAAGGAAATGCAAAAGCCAGTCACACAGATTTTTATGGAAAGAGAAAAGTCACATTCAGCAGTTCTTTTACGGGTGAAGTTAGAGCGTTAGCTTATTATCGAAGTTCTTGATGAAGAGAAGCGTCTTCGACCTCCTAGAACAGAGACGAGATAGAGACACTGCTGGAGCATGAACTAACAGAGTGGGAATCTAGACGACAAGTTCTCCATTTAGACGAGCTTCATCATTGTCACTCAAAGCAAATAATCGAGTGAGAGCGTAATCAAATCAAAAAAGACGAGTTGGAGTTATGAGAAGAATGCGACGGCATTCTGACATTGAACTAAACGACCATGGAGGAAATTTCGGATAGAAATGATAAGCTTCCGAAATGGGATATTATAAAACAGAATGTATTCCCTCTGTTCAGAATTCTTGCTGGACTAGGCATGGCTGTCGCAGGAGTGGCAACTGGGCTAGCTCCTCTAGAAGGAGTAGGGATTGGTATCGGCTTCTTGGCTGCTACAAAGGTGAAATTCTCTCGCGAACTAACTTGCGAACTGTCTTTTGGCCAGAAATCATTCTCTTTCGTCTTGGAGCCTGTATTGTCCGGAGGTCAAGGGGCAGCGGCGGACAGCTATTGATTAACAGACACTGGTGTTGAAATCCAAACTTTTTCAGACTAGCGTGTGGAAGGGTATTGCATGTCTTGAATAGCCATATATTAGCCCCGCACACTTTTAGTCCGTTATGTAACGTATAAACAATCTAGGCTTCCAAAACTACCGTGCCACGTACTTTGAATGGGTGGTTCAACGCATGAAAAGCAGCCGGGATCCATCATCCACTGTCTCGGGGTTATTCGTATTCTAGGATGACCGCATAGTATCGAGGCTTACCACCGAGACAAGATAACGACACATCAATCGAGTTCGGCTGATGTGGCTACGGCACGATATTTTATTACTTCTTATTATTTAAACTGTCCGTCTAAAATGTGTAGCTTATCTCAACTTATACTCAACTTTAATTAAATCTCAAGGACAAGCAGTACAAAAATAGGGAAGTTCTATTAAAAACATAACCTATTTTGCGATAAAAAATCACTCGCCCCATAATCGATAAGTGTGCACCAGGTGCCTACATAATGGGGGGAATTGGTGCGAGCTTTTCATGCCGTGTCATAAAATTATTTATGCTAAGACAACGACAAACCTAGAACTGCAGTCCTGTTCATCATTATCCAGTCAGGTCTGGCTCAAACAGCACCACGTGGATGGCAAATCTTATTGTCTCACTTAAAAGGGAACTGGTGGCATTGCCGTGTGAACAATTAATCTACTGAAAAGTGTTACATACATGTGTGAATATGCCAATAATTACTTATACCCGGTAATAACTGCCACAAATATTGACAGCTTCCCTTACTGTACGAAAATGGTTTCCCATCGATCATTGAAATTTCGGGGTGAACCAAAAGCCCTCATAAGGTGAGAGACATGTTTGGGAAGTCATCACCAATTGATATCCTCTCTTTTAAAAAAGCAACAAGTGTGCAAACTACGCGCCGCTGCAGGTTCCAATGAGCATTGACACGCTATGAAACATGGAATTTAGAGTTATGGACTAATTTATGATCTCGGCCTCATTTGTCTTCTGCAAAGAAGCGGAGGGTCTTGCCTCAAATTAGTAACAAAGCATTTGTTCGTAGTTTTTGCTTCAAAGTGAGAATAGAAACATTTATGTTTATAAATTGACTAGATCATCTGCTGAAATCGCAATACAGCACCAGAATCACACCACGAGTCAAATCTCAAATTCTTCAATCCTACAAGCTCTTCATACTCGCCCCACCTCGCTTATTATCTATTCATCAATATGAAGTTTTCGATTACGATGTTGGCTACTCTCCTTGGATTCGCATCATCAAACCCTCTGCCTCAATTGTGGCAGCCGACATGTTCACGCTCAGGCCAGCTATGCTGGGACGGTAGCATTGGATTCAAACAAAATTGTTGTCCAGGACTTGCCTGTTTTGTGAGTTCTGGTCAAATTTATTACCAAGAATCAAAGTGGTATCCATGTGCAAATCCACTGATTAATTCTAGGACGTTGACGAACGTGCTGTCGATTGGAAGATCTGTGCTCCGGGTGGTTGGTCAGTGAAAGGCTAGAAGGATCTTGGTAGATCTGGGCTGGATTTCGCGCTTGAGGATTTCACATTATGAAGCTTTTTTTCGATATCGCTACGGTTAAGATTGGCCATATCTGGATCTTGATTGACGACCAGAGATGCAAAGTCCAGTTCTGTCGAACCACCAAGTCTCACAAGGATAAAGTATCAAAAGTTCAAAGGCCAATTAGGGGTATGGTTTTGTGAGCAAGTTTGGTATTTTTCTCAGATGGACTTTTGTAAACATGGGTTATATTTTGAGCCGGAACAGCCCAGCCAAGTTTCGAACCCGGTTTCACGTACATATTTCGATGGAACTAGAGTGGATAATTAAATTTGTATATGGAGGATCCTAGAATGAATTGAAATATTTCGATCTTCTCTGATGAATTGCTCCTGTTGGCAAAAGAGATTACGGCTGATCAGGCAAATATCGTGGGTTGTGCGGTTCGTAAGCGCGTTCCCCTACTCTCTCCGAGTTGGCCCACGTAGGACATCAATAGCCAGGAAGGATACTTGCTACACCGCGTTTTGAGAAGGGTCCAGGGCATGGTAGAATGAGACTGGATAAGTTTCTATGAAGTGGCTGGATGTGGGACCCGAATAAACAAAACATAACGAGAAAACGCTTGGGCGATAAACGAAGCTAGCAATGTGTGGGGGCAGAAGGTTGAAGTCGATGATTTGGGCATCGACGGCTGGCTAGCAATTCTGTGCACCACGCTTTTTTTCTTACTATCTTTTTTTCCAATGGTTATTGCAGAAACTGCAAGCTGCGGAACCCGAATGCCCTCGTAAACGTGAGCGACCGCCCACAATTAGGTTCAACAACTAGGACTTGCCTTATCACACGGGAGGCTGTAAATTACAAATCCCATTGTTGTAGGAAGGAGAATTTAAAACGTGAAGTAACTTAATGCATTGTAAACCTGTTAGCAAGCATTATTCATTACTCTTAAATTTGCCCGTGCCAGTTCAAGAATAAAAGGCTCCCCCTCCAAAAAAAGATTTGAACTAGCAAAGTTCACATTACCCCCCTTTTAAATTCGTCGATGCCAGTGCAAGACTTTCTGTAAGTTAATTTGAATACTAAGCAAATCCTCAAAAGGATGAAGAGAAGCTGATAGGCATCTTCCACGGGAGATCAGATATCAAATAACCTCTCATCCTTTGCACTTTTATCCTCGACCCTAGATTCAAGTGCTTTTTTGATAGCTACTACCGGTATCACACTACTAACTAGGAAAAGATCGTTCAACTTCAATAGAATTTATTTTTCAAGATGTCCACGTTTATTGGCGACTTGTTGGATCTACGAGTAGTGTCCCACGAATGGAATATCACTGCAACACATATCCACCAGCAATATTGCTGGTGGCCATGCAACCTTGACGGCGCGCTTTCCTTTGAGTGGACCATCACTTGTTGCGACTCGGGACTTGGCCACCAAGTAAGAAGACTAAAATTTACCGACATGCATCATGTGTTGCTATGACACCCAGGCCCTTGACAAAATATTTGCTATTATCCAGCTTGCAATGAAGTTGGATGCATTTCAAAACCTCGTGGACCTTCGGTTGCGGATTCCTTGTACCCGAGACACTCAACGCCTAGCCGACGCGATGACAAATGAGGCTCGCCATTGATTGAAGCATTTAAGCATCAAAATAATGAACAACGCCGGCAAGGATGAAGATTCTAGCATCAACACCAATGCTAAGAATTTAGATGATCCGGGAATACATTATACTGACGTAATAAACCCAGCGATGATATGAACTTCGCCCTGTTTAGGGACGAGGCACATTACAATGTGAACTTTATTGCGGCACAATGGCCATGGATTATTCTACGTGTAGGTGATACATTTGGCCCAGGCCGGGAGCACTTATTCTCACAAGCCACCTTCGTCACACTCCTAGCCATGTGAGCTGAGCTAGTCAAGAGCCATTGGCGCTGCGCGAATCTCCTAGGGAATCACCATCACTCATTAGTCAACTTTAGTTTAAACCAACATCTACAAGAGGGGTAGCGAAGGACTCAGAATATGGCGACAAATGATAGAGACGCGTAGACACCAGACAAAATGTCTCGGGACAGACATATCATCGAGTGGCCTGATTTTGATTCGATGGAGTGGGTGGGCCGTGAGTCATTACGGGCGCTTACATAGATCAAGGCGCAGCGAGATATTTCCGCTGAGTCATGATTCCCTTGATCACATCTCTGCCATTCATTGATGAGTTGTGTGTTCCCTTCTACCCACGCCTCCCTACTAATGAACCCTCGTTAGGTTCAACATGATGGCTTCCCCATGTAGCGCTTCCGTTAACACCGAGGATGGTATCGTCAACCAACCTCCTCATGCGAACAAAGCGCCCAAGCCCGAGTTTGCCGATACCACAAATTCCTTGCCTCCAAGTTCTGTACCTACAGGCATCGATTCTCCTTATCTTTCTGGTGACATCATAAATCTTATCACTCAAGAAGGAATGCATCTACAAGCCACCATTGTTCAGACGTGGCCTGTTACAATGCAGCCCGTAATGAAGGTTAGGTTTGCGGGTCATGATGGCGCTGAGAAAACAGCTATTCTAAAGCTGTACGATCGCCGGTTTGGATCCAACCGCATGGGACAAGCGTATACTCAAGATCGAGAGAACGCCTTCCAGGAGTATATTTGCTCTGGCAAAGCTGGGATGTTTGTCAAACAGCTACAAGCAGAAGATGATGTAGACAAGCCTATCAATGCAAATCATTCCTTGGAAACCAAGTTAGAGGACGAAGATGATGAGTAAAACCTGCCTGAGTGGGAAGAATTTGCTCGTTCAGAAGCCAGGACTTATTTTCTGAATAGACTAGCATACAACAACGAAGTTGATGCCTACAGTCTACTCAAGCCATTGCAGGGTCAATGCATTCCTCGATGGATCTCATCAGTCAAGTCCGATTCCCTTCCTAACCCCAGAAATCTTGCAGCATGTTACTTCGAGATGCTTGGAATTCTCATTGAATACGTACCTGGCTTTTCGCTTAGGGATTTGGTAGATATATTACCAAACGAAGCTCAACTTTGGGATGATATTGTTCACGATGCCGTTAAAACAACGAAACTAGTTAACGATGGGGGTGTCTTTCATGCAGATTGCCAACCCCCAAATTTCATCGTTCAACCAATTGGTCGGCGCAAATATCAGACTTACTTGATCGATTTCGCCAAGTGCTACTTTCGATCAGAATACAAGGATACTGATGACCCAGAGGATGACGATGGCTTTCTCTGGCAGATAACCAGCTCGGGTAATAACGCTGAAGAGATATCCGTCATTATGGCGGGCAAGATTTTGGGACTGACGGGGGTAAAACTTCAATTTCCATTGCAGTTTTTGCAATAGAGTCATTTGATAATTCGTATTAATCATGTTTATTCTTGGCACTTCTATTCACGATTTGCCGAAGGCATGTATCCCTGAGGGCAGTTTGAGATTTTATTTGACGGGATATGGCTGGTTTTGCTGCCGGCGGAGTATAGGACGGATTTTTCAACTCTGTTCAATTGCAGTTAAATACTCGGCAAACCACAATTATAGAAGGAGCTTCAAATTGAATGCGCCAATCACTATGGGGCCATCATAAGAGCTTCCATCTGCACAGGAAAGACTGACACCGTGTTCGTCAGAGGTAATGCTTGTGACCTTCTTTCCAGTCAGATATTTTGCTTTGGCCGCTTCATGAAGACCATCGAAAAGTGTTTGGATCAGTTGTGCTCGATGGAAGGCAATTGGAGCAGTTCCGTGGCTTGGATTTGTAGTTGACAACACAGTTGTGACAAAATAATTGACAAGTCACAATCGTGCACTTGCTTTTTTTTTATACTCTGGAGTCTGGATTGCTCTACTATATTTGAACACTTTGCCATCGATAGTAAATGCCTTGCTATGTTAAATTCCGGCACCAATGGCCAATAAATCGTTAAGGATGTCGAATTGATACATAACTCGCAGACTCGGTGCTGCAAGGACAAGACTCGCCCCTTAATCAAGCAAAGTGTCACCTCTGCGTTCCAGGAGCACAAAATCGATTCCAGCCAAATGGAGGGAATGAGCAGTTGTCAGCCCACCTGGGCCACTACCCATAATGATGACTTTGAAGGGTGTTTTCATTGTGATATTAAGTTTAGCGACGAAGGTCAACGGGATTATATGAGCTTTAGGTGTTGGATAATTGGTGAACTGCTTGTTGGATGGGACCAAAGACACCCACAAGTACATTGGCCGCCTTTTATGGAAATCCCCTTTCCTTCTCGCACCCACATAGACCAATTCATGGCTAACAGAAGCATTGGGCATCTCAGAGATCCATGATATGCAATCGGGCTCCGAGATTTTGAAGTCTCATTAAGAATTCCTGGCCCGGGCCAAAGCGGCGAAGCAGCTAGAGGATCCACTGGTTAGACTTAATCCGTGTCAGATTGGCAGGAACATGGGGCCTGTGACACCGGAGGTATCCATCCATTAGACGCGAATGGGAAATAGAATCGGTCTCGGGAAAACGACTTACCTTGGATGGAATGGCACGTGGCTCTGCCAGGGTGTTTCACTCATCGGCAATCATACAACCCGAGGATCAGGACCCTTGATGAGAGTCATTGTATTCTCAAGCCAAGATTTAGATGCGCATCGGAGGCCTATTAAGCCTTCTAACAAGGGTCTTCATTCACCATCCACTCTCGAAAAACAGTACAATCTTGTAGTCTATCTCCTGTCCCGGGGTCTGCCTGGCGAGCCATATTACCGGCCAGCCACAAAGTAAAAGTTTTAGGGTTTTAATTACGTATCCTCCCTTTCTCGCCAATAGGCTCCCTCCTCGTATTGAATGGGAAACGTATGCTGAAAGTTCGCCACGGGGTGACCTGTCCAGAATAGCAAATACTGCGTCTAATTTTGTTCTCTTTCGCTCGCTGAAGTATGTCTCATGGGTCCAAACCAATATGTCCTATCATATCTGGGTGTGTGATTATTACCCAGGGCCGCTATTGTAACTAAGGCTTCCACAGCCTTGACCAACTTTGGGGGATTTCATGGGGCTTTATCAGCCAAGGCGGAGAGTTCTGAGTCGGCCGGATTGTCAATTTTCCCAGAAATGAACAGATGAGCAGGCATTGCTGATCGCACTTTTTAAGGTGATTTGGTAAATATTTGATATACTGAGAACATGAAATATAACGTGAGAGGACTTATTACAAATCTTTTGAGGCATAAGGTAGAGAGGACAGTTGGATATGATTCATTGAGTCTATTACAAGATGTTCGGAATAACCAGAGAAATTATCTCTCCACGCTTGGTCGCTACTCATTAGTATCAGGGGTTTGTAAATGTGCGTGGTGAGCTTTGGTCAATCAATTTATGACAGAGCGGCACTTCGAAGTCAACGAGCCAATAGAGATCTAGTATAACCGATTACTCATCGGCGAACACCACCTAATCAGGCATAGCTGAAGCTCGGATACCATGGGGCTGACCTGCACGATGCAGCCCCGAAACACCGAGATGAGCGGTGAGGTTATTGCATTACAGACGAGTCAGGGTCAATGGGAACAGCAATAGAACATTGGATTTTTTGGTGTGCGTATCCCACGGGGAGGCTATTGGCAAAGCTAACATGTAACTAGCTTTGGTCTTGGACCAACGCGAATGGTTTTGATGCTAACCTTTCTCATCCTTGTGCTACCCTGTATAGGAGCCAGAATGACTTCCTTAGACTCATATATGGATGCTCACAATTGTGGAACTAAATAATTGAAACAAACTGGAAACATCTTGTTACCTCATGTTTCAGTCGTAGGAGCTGTTGATGTTGGGTAGGTTATGAGTAGATGGAATGGAATGCGCTGCTAATTCAATGTGTCCAGGAACAGTGTGCAACATCGATCATTTTATGTACAAATAAATACATAAACAGTAGTTTAAAATTATAAACATAGCATGGAATTTTAATCTTACTGTTTTTTGTATGTATCCCAATAAAAAATGTCGCAGTTTGCCATATTGCATACACCAGTACAATTATTGCCTACACCCGCGATAGTTACCATGCAGCATATTATAAGGAAACCTACTGGACCTGCATCCTTGGCTCAACCTCAATTCATTCTAGTGCTGGAATTTTTTTTATTAGAACCAGGCCGCAATATGGCAAAAAGTCAGAGGAGAGGCAAAAAATTTCGTCTTCCCCGAAACCTGGTTCGAACAGGTGACCTTCAGGTGGCATTCGATCTATTACAGCCCAACGCTCTTCCAACTGAGCTATTCGGGGAGCTCTTGTTGATGTGGGAGGCGAGCTATTGACGCCCCATGGAGATTGGCGGAAAGCACACGTGCGCAAGTTCCGGGGATTGCTTTCCGGTCGATTGAGGCTTTAATCTATTGATTGAGTGTGGTGCATTGTTGACCCAGTCGATAGTTCCAGTTGGTGTATTCAACGATTCTCCGCCCCGGGCCAGACTCGGGCGTGCAGGGACGATGGTATTTACAGCTCCCCCCGTATAAGCAGTTTTGGGAATTAAGCGCCGTTTTGCTACCGGCCGGCTGCGATATTTGACAGACGGGAAACGCCCAACAATGCATATTCTGCTGTAAATGGAAAGAACGGTGTAGGCTAGACGGAGAATCCTTTAGCTGTCTTTGGTTGGCTTGGCTCACGGGCTTTCAGTCTGGACCAGGTGGTTTTGGCCATTGGGGGCGGGGATTCGCTATGCCATCCAACAACGGGCACCTTTGAGCGCCATGTCAATGCGGGCTTCTCAAACCGCATTGCCAGTCGCAAGGCGGGATTCGAACGCACTCGTTCTAAATTTTAGTCGCATCCGTCGCCCACTAGTGTTGGTTATGCGCATCCCTGCCAGGTGGGGGGGCTGGCTGGGCTGGGACGTGTAGCGAATCGGATCTGTTGCATGGTGCCGTGGCTCTCCCTTTCTGCTCATGGCCAACAAAGCCTCGATTGCCGAGTCGGGTGCCTGGATTCTTGCTGCTGATGGACCGAACAGGCTGTGACAATGAAATTCCTTTGTGGCAATGTGATTATCCTGTACACGTAGGTCTATGGCGAGAAGGTTTTTTTGCCTCTTTCCTACAAGAAACACGACATTCGATAATTGCATCATTGCATGCTGTGGCAGGGATTTGCCCTACTCACCTTTATGTGTGTCCAGGATACCGCCTGGAACAAAATGCAAGTCCAGCTGCATCTATACGATGTTGTGCGTTGTTATATACTGAATTTCACAGTGTTTCTTTGCTTACTCTGGCAACGGTCTTGCGCCCCCAGCCACCACTACAATGCGATGCGACACACATGGCCACCATGCAGGTGAATAATGGTCTGCACCAAACCTGCCCATGTAAGCATCTCTCAACATTATGAGGGGGGCTCGCAACCGCTTCGCTGATTGTAGGTAGCATGGCAAGAGAGAATTGTTACAGCTGAATATACGGAGTATTCCACATGCAAAGAGTAAGCACCGGGGCAGCATCCGGCATTTAGCCCCGAATACGGTACCCGCAAAACTAGCGGTAACAAGGCCATAATTTGGACAGACAGATATTTGGACGATTCTGGGGCTGCCCCTACGCCGCATTTTGGATGAGATGAAATACTAAGCAAGGGAGGGAGAAGAAAAAAAAGAAAAAGAAAAAGAAAAAAAAGAGGCACAAGAAAGAAGAGAGAAAAAAAAAAAAGCAAAACATGACGTGCAGACAATCGTGTTGATAGCGCCAGCACAAGACAGGGGAAAAGTAACCCACGTCGCAGTCGATATGGGGTCGCCGGGTCGGTGACTTCAATGACAGCTACGGAGTAACTTACTGGCTGACGGCATGACGATTTCGCCTCAGCCAGTCAGATGATTCGCTTGCACATCGACTCCGTTTCTAGACTAGCGCGCTGCTCGAATGAGACAACTCCGACGCAGGTGGATCTCAGAAAAAGAAAACAAAGGGAAATGACACATTCATAAAAATTGCAGACGAGTTGATGGACATGGCATTCGGTTAGCTTGACCCGGATTTGGGGTTCTGGGCATGAATTCCCCGAATGTCTGTGCTCTCCCTCTTTGATCTTTACCATTTCTTTTTTCCTTTCTTTTTTTCCTTTCTTTTTTCTTTTTCTTTTTCTTTTTCTTTTTGGTTATTTCTTCAGCAGACGCGGGTGTTCCCGGAGTATGTATGTATCCCATGAAACCTGCCACCAACAATAACAAACGCCTCGACCGTTGTGCTAGTTTGCAAAAGCTGGAACATGCGCATGAACATGGGGGGAGCACATGACCCCCACCCCCCCCCCAGGCCAACCCGGGACCAGCAAATTAAAGGTGCATCAGCAAGTAGGCGCCGGGGGGTTCGCCGCGGGTTTTGGCTACCAAATAGATACTCGGCGCTACCAACAAGCGCTCCATAACTTCTAGGCTGATGTCGCACGCGCTGGAAGTCACACTATGTAACTCCGCATCGGCCGGGGCCTTTCTAGGGCGCCGTCTGGGGCGGGCTTGTGTTTTGTTGGTGGCTGACAGCTCCAGGCGATAGAGGCCCTCCCGCAAGAATCTACCCAGACAAGCATAGCCTGGTGGAGATGGCCATGCAGCGAGGTTGTGGGCCAGGTGGTGGCATTGGGGCTTTCATCTGAACTCAAAATATCGATATGCCTGCCTTGTTCACCAACGTCCTCGGGCTTTGCAGCTCGAATTCTTTTCGTGGTCGTCCATGCTGCGAGAGCCAGTGTCGCCATGGAAATGTACACAACACCAATAGTTGCGCCTCCGAGCGGCCAGACGTCCAACTTCAATGCCCCTTACAACTCGCGTCAGATCGGGACATGCGTCGCCTTTGGCATTACTTGCTTCTTTTCGACCACCTTCCTCGGCTTCCGCTACACGCAGGCCATCAAGATTGCGAAAAAGGTCGAGATCGATATAGGTAATCACCGAGCAGGAAACCAGCAATGCCCTCAGCCTTTGGCAACAGAGACTGACACACCCTGGGGTCACCAGTTCTCGTCACCATCTCCTATGGCCTTTCCATAGTATACTTTGCGACATTGGTCAACTGTAAGGCCTTCCGACGCCCGGGACGAGACAATCATCTGACCTTGCTATAGTGATGAAGTATGGCTGGGGAAAGCATATGTGGGACATGTCCTTTGCCGATTATACCCAATTTAACAAAGTCAGTCGCCGCTTCAATCATCTATTTTAATTTGCACTGACAACCCCTCCCCCCCCAAAAAGGGCGTTCTTCCTAATAACCTGGCATATCTAATATGCCCATCTCTAACCCGAATCGCGATGCTGTCCATCTTGTATCGCATTAACCCTTCAGTAATATATCGATCCATCGTCGTGGCTATCGCCATTGGCGTCTTCACCTACACCCTGGTGCTGTGCATATTCACTGGGGGGCCCTGCAATCCCGACAACATTGGCGCCACAACGTGCCTGGAGAAGGTGAACCAAGCCCAAGCCGTACTCAACATCTTCTTCGACCTTGTTATTGTGGCGATACCTATTCCGACAATTCACAGCCTGAACCTTCCACCGAAGCAAAAGGGCATGGTCGGCTGCATCCTAGCATTGGGATCAGGGTGCGTTTCATTTTGGCAGCCCAAATCTTCGACACTATTTGACTAAACTATTGCTCAGTGTTGTAATCTGCACCATAGCCCGCCTGCCATACATCATTGTTATCAAGAACCGACAAGATGCAACCTATACCCAGGCCATCCTGGGAATTTGGTCCATCATCGAGTTAAATCTCGGCATCGTTTGCGTCTGTGCGGTTCGACTGAAACCACTCATTGTGGCCTACTTACCACAGCTTGGCATATTTTCATCAAATCCACGCGGTACGGGCAGCGAGTCCTGGGGAAACGGCGTCCGCATCGGGAAAAGCAGCGCCCGAATATCGTACCAGCTACACAGCATACAACGAGGCGCCGAAGATATAAATCCGCAGGGCAGAGATATTCATGTCAGCCGAACTTACAAAGTCGATGTGCAATACACGGCCCAGGATAGTGGGAGCACTGACGAGATTTTACGTTGACACGTTATCGGTGGCTTTTTTCTTTTGTATATATTACGCACGACTGGTACATAACAAATCTGGCTGGATAGACCAACAATCGCAGCAAACTGTCATATTGCCGACGATGGTAAAGAAGATACGCACTACACTAATCCTTAATGTAATGGTGGTATTACGTCAATTGACATGAGGGAAATCATTTATATCTTAAAGCTATTGTCCCAGTGTAAAAATGAGATCACGCCTGATAGGATTATGACGAGCTGGCCGTTTGTGGAATTAAAACAAGTACTTGATCGTTGATATTTTCCAAGGGCAAGACGCTTGAGTAGGTCGGCCTTAGGTGCTTAAAAGGAGTTCCCTTGCGCTTGTTCGGCTCTTGCCAGTTTCTCAATGTCCATTTAGCAATTGATAACCTTGGCGGAGATGTTGACCGAATCGAGAACGTGGGGCACATGTGTAGCCAGAACAGAGACGGCAGGGTGTAAATATTACAGCCCCACGGCCTACAAATCGGCAAATGTTGAATGCAAAGATTGTCGTAGCATATTTGCTCCTAGATTGCGGGTCATGTGTACATATATACTGAGTTGTTCCACGTTAGAGAGCGGATGCCAACTAGGGAGCTTTCCGACCCAGTAGAGGTTTTGACACCTACGGCAACCGAATTATGAGGTTTTTCCTCTTGAAGTCAAACAGTATTGAGGCCAGGATAAGCATATAGCAATAAATATAAAATATTTTTTAAAATATTGAGCTGCATGATGCATCCATCAATGCATTCAATGGCTCATAGACACAGACATGGACAAAAGAAAGATGAGTGAATGTTGATCGAGTCTATTCAAAATACTATAGCCAGTAACAAGCAGCTATGCCTTGCCCCCACCAACGTCATCGATTTGCGCCATTTGAACATCATGGCGCATGTGGTGAAATCTAAGGTAAATAAAAATGAGGAGTGCAAAATACTCTGTCAACAAGCACATTAATGCGAATGCCACTGCTGAGCCAAAGAGTGGATTCCAACGAGAAGTGGCATTCTTAATGGTAAACTCGTAAAGAAGGCCATAGGCAGTTCGAAGGGCCAGCATGGGGATGCTGAAAAGAGCAAATTTCCCATACTGGCATAGCTATTAGCTAGGAAAGCCCAGACTTGTGGTGTAAATACTCACGAAAAATCCACCCGGAGAGATTCGGCTTTTTTGGGTTTGCAAATGAAGTAATTCAACGGTTGCCAGAGTAAGAACCACGGCCAGAACAACGTAACCAGCTTGAGCTAGAGCTCGTGCTGTTTTGATCGTGGAACCAGAGCTGCTCAGACCGCCGCTGGCAACAAGAAGAGCAATTGCAGCCACGAATGCAATGCGAATAAGCTTCAGAAATGTCTTGGCACGTGAATTGTCGTCCACACTCGACTTTAAACTGCACGGGTGTTAGCAGTGGTGGATGCCAGTCAGGAGCACAGGTTCGTCCTACATGACACGGGTGATGCCGATGAGGGAGAGTAGAAGAGGAATGATGCCGACATTGAGAAGAATAGTAGTGGCAATGATTAAGCCAATATCATAGGGTTTGGAATCTCGGATAATGCTAATGATTCCACCCGCAAGTCGGACTTGGCACAAATTAGCCCAGCGTCTAGGAATTTGAACAACCCAACATGCAGAGAGAAAATGTCACCAAAGGGTACCATGCAAGACGCGGTCGATTGTTCCAATTTCTGACGAGGATAAACATGGCAGTAGGGAGAATCGGAGCATAGAAGACGACCAGGGCAATGCCGACGGAAGTGTGAGGGTCGAGCATAGTATGCGTGGGGCCTTGGAAAAGAGGTGATTTGACAAAAGAATATCAAGTGTGAAGCCTGGAGATTTTAGTAATGAAAACACGACAAATTACTGATGTTGAATAAAATGTGAATTAGCGAAACTTTGGGATTTTATAACTCAGGCTTTGCGAAAAAGGCCTCCCCAGAGATCTACGCAGTCTTCAATTCCCGCCAGTCCAGTTTCGCGCAATGAGGACTAAAACGGACTGGCACTGTTTTTTTGAGCTCTGCCTACTATTTGGCGAGAGTCTAAGCCTCGGAAGCAGCAGAATGCACCAGTCTCTTTGATGTGACGGCTTCAGCCTCATGACAGTTCGTCTCGCGGTATCTGGCCGCACCGGGACTAGCAGCATCGCGACGGTGGGTTGCCGCAACACCACGGCGACGGGCCATTGGTCGAATGGAGCCGTTCGGATAAAACATGCCGACTAGGACCATGTGTTTGCTGGCAGGGCTGCGCACTATTCCCGAGATGGCGAGGCCACAGTCAATCTCTCCTTCTGGAATGCCCAGTGTACATGATGGCGCAGGTTGGGCAACGCGTGGCTGGATTAAACGTTCCTTTTACAAGAGCCTGAGGGAATGCTGGAAATCAGGCCCAAGAGCCAGGCTAGTCCCGATACTACGACAGGGTGAGTTTTGCAGACGGTTGTTCCCCGCCGACAATGACGCGTTTAGGGACAAAAAAATTCAGGGGATTTTCTTCGTCTTCGTCGGTTCCTTCAAGGTACAGACAGGTTCATTGTGCTCATGCATGGTCGACTTACACTGCGGCAGTGAGAGGCCACTTGCAAAAAAAAACCAAAAAAAAAACCCAAACCCCCCCAAAAAACACCAAGGCCGCTGCGCCGATGTAAGGATCTGCAACTAACTAGTTACCATACTTCATCCCGTTTCAATCTGTCATCTCAGCGCTGGTTCGATAAGGGAATGACTCAGCTCACTAGCGAGCTCTTCTCCACGTCATCTTCTCGCGCTGTGGGAGAGAAGGACGACACATCTACTGGTACCTGCGCCATTCCGCCAAAGCAACGTGCCTAATCTCCGCTCATTACCTCGGCGCTGCCACCCTCTCCTCGCTGCATAACCGTCCCAATATGTGCCGAGACCATCTTCCGGCTTCAATAATCGACATCAAATACCCATTAATCAACCTTTGCCGACCGCGCTCATCCCCCGCGGCCGCCGCAAATGTCTCGTATAGCCAGGCCGCGCAACATCCAACAATACGATAATCGACAAGCAATGTTTGGCAAGTAGGCCTTAGCGCGGAGTTAGCGAATCCTCCCAGCGCATATCCGCCCTTCCGAGCCCGTGGACGGCTGACCGTGGATGGGGCGGACCCATTCTGTAACAATCTACGGACGTACGAATCCTCCTGAATCCTGCCTGAGTGGCTTTTATTTATGAAGGTGGGTCGGCTCTAATGGGCAGGGGCCGAAATTAATGCTGCTGGCCTTGAAACACCCCGTATAAATATCCCGAAAGCTAACACCAGCAATTCCATCGTCTGCAATCAGCCCACTCGCTACGATTCAAGCGCAATGGCTCGTCTTTGTCTCGTTTCCGCGGCTGTCCTCTTCTGGGGCTCCGCTATGGCCGCCACCTCGACTTCCGATGCGCCGACACAGTCGCCCTCGAGGTCGCCGCAATTGAACCAGCTCACATCCCAGGGCTGCTTTGGGTCGCCTTCCAACACGACGACACTCACGAAGGGTGTGGGATTTGTGTCTTCCGGAACATGCTTCGATGTGTGCTTGGATAAGGACTACCCCGTCATGCTCTTGCACGGGGCCAGCTGTTACTGTGCCAAGACGTATCCCTCCAAAGACTCCCTGCTCAAGGACTACGAGTGCAACACCCCGTGCCCTGGTTATAGCAAGGAGGCCTGTGGTGGTTTGGAAACTGCCGACAGCCCGAATGCCTACAGTGTGTTCAACACGGGTAAGGAGCTCGATGTCGAGTACGACGATTCATCTGCCAAGTCTTCCTCGGCTGCCACCGCTGCTGCCACCTCTTCGGGCTCGAAAGGTTCTTCACCAACTCCCTCTGCTTCGGGATCCGACTCCTCGGCGACATCTACCGAAACTAGCAGCGAATCTACCTCGACCCCCACTCAGGCCAGCGATGCCAACCGCATGATTCAGACAACGTTTGGCCTGGTTTGTCTCGGTCTTGTATTAGCCATCTAAGAACAAAAAACCCGTAAAGGAACCTCGGTATACATTGGCGATGTGAGAATGGACAACGGGAGCTGGAACCGATGCCATTTCAGTAGATCTTGCTCAGTGCTAACAGGGTCACTTGTATTGTATTATTAATAGGTAAAGTCGCACCTTGTAAAGAAGTTGAGATATAGAATAGATAAAAGCAAAGACAGCTTTGACTCGAGTTTCAGATGCTGAGAAACATGCAACAGTCCTGCCATACTCTATTTGCGATTTATGGAGTGTGGCAGCAATCCCCCCGCCTCAACGAGATGATATGCACCTCATGTGTCGTCTCAGTTTGTTTCTTCTGAATTGGTGTCCTGCTTATGATGACAAAGGGACAGAGCGAGATCTGATGGCAGGTTTATGAGAAAGACCGGATCTTGGCGCACCGCTTTAAACCTTGTGACGCATCTTAAATTCCCACTTTTGGCCTTTTTGGCATATTTCAACAAGACTAACCCAGTATCCTGTACTTTTCTACATGCGGTAACAATTTGGACAGCATTGAATAAGGACACTATTGATCCGATGCTGGTTAAGTCACCATGTGCTGTTGGTCTCAGGGTTCAGACCGAAATTGAAAAATCCCATACCCTGTCTTGCCATTGGATCAAAGAAGTACAAAGTAATATCTTGTTACATATCTAGCACATGTCTTTATAGCAGCTCCAAGCAATGGTACTGGTTGTTCGGTTCCACTTTGACACGGGAAATGGCTCTCGCAGCCACAGTTTCTGCACATTAGGGCTGAACCATGGGAGGCCCAATGTATCGTCAGTCGTCCAACAACCTCGCCGGAGGCTGGTATGAGCAATTTAGATCATTGATAACCTGCGCACGGAGGATCTGGCCCGCGATGTTGCAAAGACAGACTAATTCTCATGACTCAATCTCGTGACGCTCCTAGTTTCGCCATCCTACATGCGATATGGCTTCAATGCTATTGCGGTTGAGAATTGATATTTGCCGTAATAGCTATTGATATTTAGCGTAATAATATCATATGACGCTAAAAATTTCCTCCGGATATGATTTTCTTTCCTTTTCTTCCCTTCTTTACATATAAATAACAGGTAAACTATAGCACACTCCAAATTACACCCTAATACACGAAAAATATAACTTAATTAAAGCAAAAGCCGATTTTTATTATAACTAAATATTGGAAATAACTGTAAAAAGCGCTAATTTTGGGCGGTTTAAATTGCTGTAGCTATAATATACTCCTTTGATCCCGGCGTTGCTGACATGCTGTTCCTCAACGGGGTCGCCGCTGCCCTGCCTCCTTGAGCTCGTCGGGCCCTTGTTTCAACTTGTGTTGTATTTGTAGGCGTATTTGATTGAGCGGCTGATGCCGCTCGAGTGCGAGGCGAGGCCCTCGGCGCTGCCCATATCTTGAGCTCTGACTGTGAGAGGATTCGCCGGGCGCTCGCCCTTGTAGCTGGTTGTGTGCGGCAGGGACTTGGCTTTGCTAGGGGGGGGTTGGGGTCGGGGTTAAGCTGGGCGGGATGTGTTGATGAAAAGGGGAAGTTAAATTGTGGGGGCGAAAGTTGTGGGGGATTTCCCCCGGGTTAATAATGTTCCGGCCTAAAAGTGGAGTTGTTACGGCAAATATCAATTCTCTTGCGGTTTATGCCGATTCTTGATCCCAGATATTTGCGAAGTATCACCAAGGAGTGTAATAAAAGCAAGCTTGTAGAATAAAAGCCATTGCCAGCAGAAGTGCCTGGAGCGTGCCAGGCAGTTGTACGATCTTTGGTCCTACATCCACCGTCTCTGGCATCAATTCACCTTCGAACAACTGCTGTTCAGAGTAAGCGTCTATCAGTTGGCTCATATTCTGCACTACCTGCACCACCTGCTGACTATGGATGGTCCGAACATCATCAATATAAATAAAAAGTGTGGCGAAGCCTTGAGAATGCTTCCTTCAATTCCGCTTGCGTCCTCCAGAGTGGCAGAAGGACGACTTGCCGCAATTCGCCTAGTCGGAGCTTTGGGACAGTCCAAGGAGAACACATCCGTTACTATCACCAGACGTTCATCTTGGGGCAATATTCAGCACTTGCCTTCAAAAGAGTCTTTAATACCGTGAGAGCGCTCAAGCTCAAATAATAGTGATGAGGAAAGACACTTATCGAATGGACCTCAGCCAGAGTGTTTCTTCAACGGCCCAGATCCGTACCAAGCCTGTCATACCATAGAGACTTGACAGAAGGATTGAGCCTTGACCCGCCCACTGAGAATTTAACACTCTTTTTAGACCCGAGAGAGGTTTTTATTCTCTGGGATACCTTTTGATGTGCGGCTAAATGATTACTATGATCCCGAGTTTGGTCTGGATACCCTGTATTATTATTGCAACGGGCGGCATTAATTCACCAATTCAGTCATATGTGATACACTTGATTGGTTTTGTGCGGTTAATAAGTTCACCGGTAGATGATTAAGCAAAGCTGTTGAAGGTGATGAACACATAAGTGTGAGCGCCTTCCCGGATGGGGAAATTTCTATTCCCTTTATTAAAATTAATAGGAATTTAGGCAAATTTAAATAAATAAATAAAAAAAGGAGAAAGAGGAAGATCAAAGGAAGGGTATCTTCGAGCGTAGCGAGGCCCCCCCGGAGGGCTGCCGGAGGCGATTGGGCTTGGGTGGGGCAGGCTGGTGTGAGGCTCGCAGCTTTGCGGTTGGCACGGTCAGGCATAGCATGAGCGTCAGTGGTATCTTGTATAGGTGCAATTAATAAGTATACAAAATGAAAAATAGTGGATGAAAAGGCCTGTGGTTTCATTACTTGATTATTGAATCGAATTGTCAGATTGGTTGGTTAATACTGTTGAGACACGACTATCCCACGACGGAGTCCAGAACCGCAGCTTTAGGTTCATTGACAACTGAGAAATATCCACACGAGTTCAACTGCTGCTTCAGTTACTATTGCTCAACATCAGTCATAAACATTGCATCAAAGAAATGATTGTGAGGTTGACATCCTAGTCTGTGATGGACATCCCAAAACAAGACTAGCTGCACATGAAAGCTCTTCAATGTGGAGGGAGCAGCGGGATATCCCACTCCACACCACCCAGAGATACAAGTCCTATCCGCCTGAACGCCACGAAATCGATGCACCGCGGGAACATCTCCGGTCGGCAAGTCTAAAAGAATTGCCCGAATAAGAGGGAAAATGGGTCAGCAGGCGGTTGGGCCCGCATTTATCACCACCAAAACTCCAGAAGCAAAGCAATGAGGCACTGTTTCCTCAGACTAGCCATTGCCGCTTGATTGGCCTCATACTTAGCGTCACGCCTTAATAGCGGCTTCTGCGCACTAACCAGGACAGAGCATATACCAACGGTAGGAGCAAATGTAAAATCTCGACATAATAGTTCTACGATACAACATCTCTGCGGTTCAGTAAATGCCACCATAAATCCATTTAAAAAATTGTATCGCACACCATAATTCTCAAAATACGTATTTAATTCAAAGACATTTGTGCGTACCGCATCTATTAGATCATGTTTCAGAGCATCTGACATTGACTTGTCGCAACGGGGGGTTGTGTTGATGATGGCTGCAGTATCTTGAAATCCGGCATAGCGCGAGTCTCGTCACACGGGTGTCCATAACCGCCGTCGCCCCTGGCGCTCATCACTAGTCTCGTCATTTTTGTGGCATCTCTCTCAGATCCACGGAAGAAATAATGGATGTCTATGGCGTTGTCGGGCGAGAGAGACATGACACAGACCCAGGGGACAGATTTGTGGGAAATGCCATTTGGTCAGGGTGTCGTGCCCAACCGACAAGCGACTCCATGCTCAACTGCAAAAACCAATGCCGCACAATTGCCACGCCAACGCTAACTCTCACGGCGGATTTGGACTGGGGATTTGCTTTTTTAACCGGCGCAACGAAGCCAGCAGATCACAAGCAAGGATCGACGGTGAGGCGGGAAAGTTTGTGGCCCAATCTACTAGGCATTACATCCCCTGAACCTAAGCGTACGCTAACTAGCTGCACCTCTCCATTGGCGACATGTCTGCATCCATGTTTCTCTTGACTAAGGTGCTAGGTTGTGGACCGCCTCGTTACGGATGGAGCTTGCTGTGGACGATGCGAGACCCGGCTTGGCGGGACGCTTTCTGCATTTATCCCCAAAGACCAGCGGCCATCCCAATGGCATTGACCACCTTTTACTTACTCCATATCGGACCAAGCTTGCGCCGGCTTCCATCACATGCCCACTGTTGGAACATCTTGGGGCCTAGACGGCTGTGGCAATAGCCTCGCAACAAACCGCTACGACACATCGTTAATAACACGGGGACTCGCCATCTTTGAACCTTCAGCCCTCCTCGGCGAGTAGTATCTTTTGCACTTGACTACTGTGGAGTCGAGGACCCAATGTTGTTCTAGGCGCCGTTGCTCGATCTTGCGAGCAGTCTCCTCCCCCGACGCATCACATATACGCACCGGAATGGCAATAGAAGAGGATGGCAAATGGGCCGTTGGTGTTATGTGGATGCTGACTCTGCTCGTCCTCTTTTTTGTGGCCCTGCGGATTTATACCCGAGTCGTGTTGGTTCATGCATTCGGCTCTGATGATGTCGCTTATATGGTATCCTTTGTAAGTCAAGTCGAGAACACCGGGTTTACATGGACCATTTCCCCAGGGCTAATGAAAGCATTTCTGTCAAGTTATTACTCGTGTTGTTCAGTGCTGTTATGACCGCCTCGGCACACTTTGGCTTTGGCCAGTCAAACACCCCGAACAATGAGGCCAGTGAAAAAGCAATGCTATATGAAGCGATTGGAATAAATCTTGTCGGTACTGGAATGATCATTGCTAAGCTATCACTCGGCTTGTTTCTCCTTCGAATAGTCGAGGTGCGGTGGCACGTGGTGGCAATATGGGCAGTCATGTGCGTTTTGGTGCTGACATCGCTTTCGACCATTGTCGTCTACTGGACCCAATGCCAACCAGTCGCCTATCTCTGGGATCGTCGAATAGAGGGAGGCAAATTTACCCATGAATTTGTTCCGGCGGCGTACGCGGTTACATGTGAGAATGCACTCCCATAACCCCATAACCCCATCATCCATTTACATCACCGCTTGAGCCTTTTGTTAGGTGGAGAAGGACGACGACTAGCTTAATGCTGACACAGTCGAGACAGCCGTTTGTATTTTCGCCGACTTCTTCTTTGTATTCTTTCCATGGGTAATCGTGTGGAAGCTTAATATCAATCGCCGAGATAAAACCATCATCCTCTCCAGCTTAAGCTTGGGCGTAATGTAAGTCCTCACTTCCATTATTTAGTCGGATAATATTCAAGCATGCTGAACCTCGTTTTCTGGGACATTTAGTGCGGGTGCATGCGGGATCAAACGGACGAGCGAGATCGGCCAGCTTGGGAAACCAGACTTTTTGAGTATGTTGTTGCCCCAGTCTCAGAAAGCGACTGTACTGACTCTTTGAAAAGAGGCCTCTTTGCCTGCTGCAGTGTGGTCAGTTGCTGAATTATCAGTTACTATGATGTGCACCGGTGTCCCCGTGTGTCTTCCTTTCTTCATCAGATTATACGGCAAATGGTGGTCCAAACTCAGCACCAAGAGCAGTGGGAACAACGGGTCTAGTCAACCGGAGTACAGCAATGGGCCATCGGGGCTAAACTCGCACAACCATACATCCACACTATCTGGGATGGCAAGAAAACTGGGCATCACATTGACAGTGTTTGAGACACATATCGAAGGCGGGCCAGGTGACGACGAGGTCGCATTGCATGACTATGGAGAGAGCCGGAACAACATTGGCGAGTATCCAGAATCAAATGTCATTAGAGTTAGACAAGAGTATGAAATAATGGCCGAAGAAGGGACATTTCGGTCACATGCACCAGTTTGAATAGATAACAATGCCCACTGTAATATCCAAAGCCCGCATTTTTCCCAAGCTCCCGAACAAGGCCTCCAAGAAAGCTTCCATCCGTACTCTCAAGTTGTTTCTGGACTACATGCCGTTGCCCAACACCACACGAGAGACAAGCCGGGGACACTGCGATGGGAAAGTGATCCTTGTGATCCCATATGCATCGACATTGAATTATTTGTGCGCGCTTTTTTGCAACGACGCCGACATTCCCCCTCTCGCGCCGAGTCAAGAAACGCACAGGCGAGGTCAGGTAATCTCCACTGGTGACATTGTCTAAGCCCTAACCGACGCACGCTAAACGGGCCGTAGTGATCGGAGCTGGTTCCCCGACGGCAGCGCAGGGGCGAAAGAGACGCCATTGACAGATTGGTTGAAGCACAATCATCATCGGTAGTCCAAGCGGGATCCGCAGTAGATACCAATTGGGCCGCGGGCCGTTTTTTCTCATGGTGGAAATGACCATGGCGTGAGACGTGCTGGTCGCCCATATGCCCATCATAGGCAACTGACGCAGCGTACAGGTCAAAGCGCTACAGGGCCTTGGCCGCCAAACGCAACCGGCCGCGCCTCGCCACCCAAAGTGCATCTACAAGACTACAAATGAGGGGGTCCTACGTGTCGCTTTAAGAAATGCCGGACGATATTTATTGCATCCTTTACGGGTACCAGAGGTCCAGGGTGTAAATAACGCAGACGGTGATGGTTGCGAACCGGATAAAGCAAGCCTTTGTGCCTTTGTAGTCTGAAACCGGGTTATACGTACCAGTTTGTTATCCCAGTTCGAGCTGCTATGTCTCCGAGTACCAAACTTTCTACCGCTGAAATAGCCACTAACACAAGCAGGCCGCCTTGAGTAATAGGGGCTTTCACAAGTCTTGACCTGCATCAACATGAGCTACTTATTTCTTATTGGAACGGGTCCGAATTGGTACTTGAACAAACAAAGTCAAAGACCACTTGGCCATCTATCAATCAAATGTCATGTCTATACAGATTGTTATCAAAAAAAAAGCAAGGTCAATATACGTCGACTCCTGCGTTTGTCGCGAAATCACATATTGGTAAAATGCCGTCAATCTTCAAGACATGGCCAGGCGCTGGTGAACGCTACGAATTAAACAATAAAGGGGAGAAGAAAGAAACCTAAACAAACAGCCTGAATTTTTGATATTAAATGGGAAAAAAGGGACAAAAAAGTGTACACTTGAAGGTGCTATCCTAGCAATTGCACGTTTCGATCGTGCGACCTCCGGGTTATGAGCCCGGCTTGGGTGAGTTAGCAATTGTGATATTTGCAGTGGAGAATGAGTCATAACATACCGCGCTTCCACTGCGCCAAATTGCTTTGTTGGATGAGCACCAAAGCTCGCAATGCAAGCATTTGGACTGAGACATGCAAGTACCCTAGTGAATGGATGACTAGTTCATGTAATTCGGCTGAATTAAAGTTTCAACGTTCATCACCTTAAAGACAAGACAGCCTTGTAAGTCAACGTCAGAGACTAGAATTCGTTAAATGTTGGTGTTTAGGTACAGAATGGGTGATTCACGGCCGTCCAAGAGATATCGCAGTGGGTTTCACGCTCTCCGAGCACTCCTCATCGAGCCCGGCGTCCACGAATTATACCGAGGCTTACTATCAACCACGATAAAACAATCGGATACACCTGCCTTCTGGATGGGATCATATAATGTGTTCAAAGGCTTGATGATTGGGACGGATCTCTTCCAAAATAAAAAGAGTCCATTAATAACATACACTACAGGTGCGGCAGAGGGCATAGTCAGGATGTACGCGACACAGTCGTTTGACACGACCAAGACGCAAACGGAGGCGTCCAATGGGATAAAAAAAAATGAAGGTAGTGAGCGACATCAGGGACGAGGGAGGAAATGCCTTCAAGAACGGAAGTTGGATGAGACTTAGAAGACTAGTCCTAAGCGGCAGAATCGTGTTTACAGTGTATGAACATGTTGCCGTGGTTTCGAACGAATGGACGCACTGACGGGAGTTTTTCATGCCCACACTAGGGTAAAGATGCCAAAGGCCCTCAGGTATAATTCATACTGTCAAGCTTTTGGTGCGTTCTACTTCAATTCTTGTACTTATACAATGAGATGATTGTGAAACCCTGTGGTCTTCGTCCTATTGCAGCTAGTATTCAAAAGGAATGTGTATCTTTTCCCCTCGTTTTTAAAGAAAAAAGCAAAAATAGCGACAGCTTGTCTCGTCTAAAGATTTCGCGACTGGGTAGGGCTTGGTTGGACCTGATCGTCTTTTCATATTTTGGTTGAAAGAGCACCCTATATCCAATTCTTGGATACGCTAAATGGTGAAAAGTGACTGGGAATTATTTTTTAAGAGACAACATATATAAAAAAGATTGATTAAAAAGTCCCGGACATTCGTAGTGGCAAAAATGTGATTCCGCCCGGGATTGAACCGGGGACCTTCTCGGTGTTAACGAGATGCCATAACCAACTAGACCACAGAACCAAGTGTTATTACTGGTGAATGAGGGATGCCAATTTCATTAAGAGGTCGTACAATGTAAAAGGAAGGCCTGCCTAGCAGGATGGCGCTGCTAATGATACCTGTGTTAGCTGTCGCCGTCCGTTCTGTTGGGCATAGACCTCGAATTTGAATGAACGCAGCTTATGAATGCCGTGGCGAAGTCTCCAGAGTTTATCGCTAACATTTCGCCTGGCGCTCAAAGCATGCGTTTTAGTTACGTCTTACACGTAGTCGGAAGGGTCGCAGGGCATTGGGCATGCGGCAAGATATTGACTAGAATAATCCAATGAAGGCTATGGGCCGACATACTCCCTGTGAGCCTCACACTCGGATAAAGAACCGACAACTCCCCCAAAAAGGTCCTCGCACTACTAAAATATTGTGTGGTGATCTTATCCGCTTATTGGGTCGACCGGAGGGATGTTGGGGCGATACAAAGCCAGCGGCTCGGATAGCCGCCGACGGTGGTTCAAAAAGGAGAACACGGGTACATCTAAGTCCCTTGCTTCATTGGTTGATTTTATTCGTTTTTAGCCCTTGTATTGTCGCCATTTCCATTCCCGCTTGTTGCTACAGCCGTTTTGAAGTAAGCTACAGCTTACTTCCAGCACACCATCTACAAATGAAGACGAATATCGGATTTCACCCGAAGCGAGGAGAGTGAAACATTGCGTCATAATTGATGGCAGTTGTCGACGAAGTCCACATTGTGGCACCAAGATATATGGTCGTTTTTCAGGACAAAACTCACAGGTAGTTTCAGTATAAAGAAGAAGTGTGAATCATAATTGCATGCCCAAAACAACTCAATTTTTAACAAGAATGACAACAAAACGGACCTTGTTTAAATAACCAGCGCTAAAAGAGATGATTCGTAATCATAGGCCTTAGACAATTTTGCCACTACCAAAAAACTACATTTAGTGCTAAAATACATCCAGTCGTGACTTTTTTGCCCCGTCCTGTCTAGCTACTGTACAGCTTAGACCACGCTCCGAAATTAATCTGATGAAGTAGCATGATCAAAAATAACCTTCTTGGCTGTTGGTTAATTAGTATTAACTGTGCCACTTCACGATTATAAAGATTTTGGTTGTACTTACTGACTGGAAAAGGCCCCCATTGGCTTCCGTCCTCGGACAAGTAGACTTTGTAGCTCCCGTTGATGATCTTGCTCTTCATCTCTCCAGAAGGGCCTGGTGCACGTCTGAAATTGTTCAGTCGAGCACATACTTGGAGCATGCTAGCTCCCGCAACTGTGACAATAGCGCGGCCAAGGCAAGCATGGGGACCATATCCATGGTGAATATAGAGCTCATCTGGTCGATCAAGCTTGATCTCTAGGGGATCCGGAAACTTGGATGGGTCGCGACCCGCGGAGACGAAATCTGTGAACACAACGTCTCCAGTTTTTACCGACACAGAAGCAGTTCCATCTTGTACGGCAACATTGTCCCCATCTGTGACGCGAGGTAGGCCAAAGGCAGGTGTGGATAAGCGAAAACTGTGCGCTTTAGTTAGGACGAAATCTCGGATCACATATAATTTCATATTCATACCCTTCCAAAGCGTATTTCTTTAGCTTCTCAAAAGCTTCCGGGTCACTGGACAGTGCTAACTTCCTGATTTCAGGCCAATGAGAATAGTACTGGTCAGACAAGTACAGGTCAATCAACTGAGCCCACTGTAATCCAAGTCAGTACAAGAGAATTTCAGAGGATTCAAAGAGACATACTCCCTGAGCTTGGGTCGCGCTAGCTGCAGCGGCAGTTGGTATGATGGTCCAAACAGCCTCATCGACACTTTGTCCATCATGAAGCAGCTTTTCGATTAAGCGGTCCCCATAGCTGTTTAGAGTGGCGCCATCTGACTCAGACTGAAACATTTGTCTCAGCAATGGGAAATGTCTGGTTTTTATGTCATTGACTACTTTCTGCATGACATCTCCGATTTTCTTAGTGTCCCTGGCTGCCACAACGCGATTCTTGAATGACTGTCCTATATCCAAGTCGAAAAAGACGTAGCCTAAGAGTTTTCTAAGCGAGTCGGCCAGCGTCTCTTCTGTCAAGCTATCCGGCCCTGCTCCGTTGCTCTGCAATGGGATACCAAAGAAGCGCCCAACGAATTCTGCGTGCGCCACGTTGCCGAGCCTTTCCGTGTTAACTTGTTTTCAAATTGGTTCGCAATGGATCACATACTCTTTGACAATGTCAATCTGGTAGCAGCTGCCAACTTTGCGACTGTTTTGTCGAATGAGCTTGGCAGTGATGAGTTGATAAAATTGCTTGACTTGTTCTAGGCCGTTTGCGGGATCGTAGAGACACTTCTTGACCTTGTCCCTCTGGCGCGCATTAGCGACACTGTCTCCACTGAGCATAAAGTCGTGATGGGTGAGTTGAAACGTGTGTGGGCCCCCTGTTCACATTGTTAGCACTGGTCGCGTGGAGAGATGGGGATGAGACAAGATGGGGAACAAACATGGGACACGGAAATGTGACTGGTTTTTGAGCACATCAGCAACTCCTTGCCACGTAGTTATAGATTTCGGTGGGCCGATAAAGAATGGTTTGGTGAAGTCCAGATCTTGCAAGGTGCCAAGCTTGGTAAATATCTCCTTATTTCCTCCTGGAGTAGTGAATGGGTAAAGCGCGGACACGCTATTAGCCCGATACCAACCGGGAAACGCCCTCATTAAGAGCTTATACATGACTCCGCCTCCAGCAACTTCATAGTCGCTGCTCACCTCATTGAAACTATCTTGCGGTTAACTCAAAACAACATTATACGATGTATGAAGCCTGCTTACCCAAAGCTGGTCAGATTGGAGGGATTGTAATCAAGAGAGAAGAATCTATCTCCTCGAACCAAGGCAACGGCATCTGATAGGATAGCATAAGATCCCGTAAACCCAGGGCACAATCCAGATCCTGTCACCATAGGCTTCTTAACATCTTCAGCTAGCAGGCCTGGGTAGAGCTCCACATTATCAGGATGTCCGTAAAGTGCTTCCACTATGATTTTAAATTAGCACAGAATTTCAGGTTTTGAAGAAGTATTTATCCTACGAGTTTCAGCAATAGCTGGATCCGGGTTCATGTCGGCTAAGAAAGATTAGCTAATATCCATTCCCAATTCAGGGCCTACTCACTAAACGATTGGTAGGGCTGTAGCTTGAAGAATTGTCTAAACTCATTCAGTGAAGCCAAGCCCCAATCACGACCTTGCTGAATTCCCCACATCTCCACGGCCTTGAGTACACGAGGTATATTTCTCACCCCATACGCTCCTAGAGAAAGTTTCATTGATGGTGAGTCAATCATTTAGGTGACTAGGTCACGTTTGAATAAAAATCACATACCGGCCACATTCTCTGTGGAAGCTTGAAGAAGTTTTACTAACTCTTGATCCTCAAAACTCCCATCATTTGTCCTCTTCAACCCACCAAATGTCCATTCCGCAGGATCTTGAGGCATGGTTTGAACCCACTTGCGTATACCCTGAAGGAACTGGTCGACAGGCAAATCATCTGGAAACACCACATATTTAGTACAAGAACCCCAAAAGGACATGTTGGAGAAACCAACCAAAGTTGACGTCTTGACCGAAGATCTTTCGGAATAAGTCATTCGTCCACTCTTCATCTTGGGCACTGATTGCACTGTGCCATCGGTAAATCATGTTAAACTCAACGCTCACTTGGTTCCCGATACCTAGGGGGGTTCCGTCCTTGTCAAAAACATTGTCAAAGTCCTCTCTTGGATCCAACTTCCAATCTGAATGAACTGAATTGCGGTTGAGGTTCAAAATAGTTCGAAGATAGTCACCGAGGATGATGTTGACATATAGGCCGCAGGTAATGCTAAGAAGGAAGATTAACAAAGCAAAATTCATCTCAATGGGCAACATACAGCCTTCCTGTCTGGAAGAGATCGTTATCACGCTTTTTCTGGGCCTGGCTATATCTGGGGTCATTTTCATTCATGCCTGTCGGTAGGCTAAAACGTCCATGCTCGTTGATCGTGGCTAGCTCCTGTACAATGTAGTTGTGAAAGCGATTGAAAGCGACCATCAAAGCGCAAACACCGGGTGGCTGACTCAAAAACCGACTTTCAGAAAAAGTATCCTTCTTCAAGAAGCCGTCCTCGAACGTGCGGACTCTTTTTTGCTCATCCATGTTGTTGCCGTACAGAGGGCCAAGATCAAGATAGGACGAATTCTTGACCCTGGTATTATCCCTCTCATCAGTGTGAAACAGATCTGTACAAAGTCGATTAGGGCTTTTAAACACCGAGATGAATCATCAAAATTGTTTTATTACCGTGAATTATGATAGTTGCAAAGTGGAAAAGAGTGCTGGAAACCTTTGTGGGGTGTTCTCTGATGGGTGTCTTTCTTGCCAAAAGACCTACACTGGTCAACATCATCTTCACCAATACGAAAAGGTTGGCCTACTGTCAAAAATAAAGGACGGATCTGGGAGGTTAAGCGGCATGGGGTGCTTCTGCTCAACACTTCGAGCGTAGTGGCTTCCCGCGGCGCCAAGGCTGGGGTAGGTGATATTCTATAACATGACTTTTCAGACCAGATCTGATCTTCTATCAAGGATCAAACTCACGTTGTTGGAACCATCGGCAGTGCGATATCTATACTCATCTCCAAGATATGACAATGGAGGATGCTTTAGATTACGCCACAAGGTGTCAATTAGCCTTTTATTGAGATCACCTCGAATCTTGGAGCCATTTGGCAGAGACGTGGCAACCTGAATGACATTTTCAACCTAATAAATGGGAGTTTACGTCAACCATTTATAATTTGTAATTTTAACTCCTAGTAAGTTAGACACAGAACAACATACGAGATATTTGCGATCATTGATCTCGCCACCATGGGCAATAGCGTCCTCGACACCACCAAGTAGGTCCAAATTAGGTATAACGCGCGTCGATTGGCTGAGGACATCGCGTTGAGCTCCTTTCAAGAGCTCCAGTAGACTCGAGAACACATCGTCATTGCTCTGCTGCTTGTCTTGGTTGGTTGAGGCCATCTTGTACTAAAATTGTCTCTTGAAAGGACTAAAAATGCTTGTGGAAACGGGGTTAATTTGATACAGATAATTGTTAAATTGGAAGCAGTGGTAAAAGACCAAGGCATGTAGAATATTCTAAATCTGTAAGTGACCCAGCTGAATAGATCGTTAATTTATTGCCCTGGTACGACATTCGGAGATGTAGATCTACTTTTGTTCAGCCTATCAGATTCACATTACAATTATCAAGCACCTTTACTTATCACATGCTATCACATGCTTGATTCGACATGGCACATGCTAAAGTGGCCCATTTGCAGATTGTTATCCTAGAAATATGTTCTGCAGTCCATTCCTTACTACCACGATATGTTTCATTCCAACCACTTAGAGGGTTTCATCCTGCCATCCGGCAGTATACTAGTGGCCGCTGACTGTTTCATACAGATGCCTGGACTGGTCTTTATTGGTAAAGGCTCCTATGAGCGGTTGCATATTGTAAGAAAATGTTAGTTATTCGTAGTAGGCAATTGGTCGTCCTGGAAATTACGCCTGCATTGACACTACGCACAGATCAGTATGACGAGGAATTATGCAAAGCTGACAGAAACTGCAGCGCCCTGCTGACGTTATCCAAAACGAGGCGTTCTGAAACAGGGTGCTAGGTCGTATTGTTGGGTATTTACCTTTCTCAAGGGTGTCTCTCAGCTATATATTGGTAAAGGCAAAATTCCTATTGGATCATTACCATGTCACGGTAGTAATAAACGGACCTATAATATTGGACATGATTTTCAGCTGAGGCTGATAGGCCACGAAGATTTGCTCAAGCTTTAGCATGTGAATCGTCCATGGAAAAAGTATTGAAAGTGCAAATACTACATAACATGGATAAAGTGGTTACTTGCGGATGCTGGCAGTGGCCATTATTAGATACGCCCTAGGAGAGCACCTGACATGACAATACCCCTAGTCACCATGAACTTTCAAAGGCGTCATTCCGTAAGAAGATTAAGGATCTCACGGCAATAGGATCTGGTATATACTCTTCCGTTCATTGTGACATGTCACAAGATGAAATTTACAAATTTACAGTGCCACAAAGATGACGAGAGTTGTAGAGGAGCATTTATACTCCAAATAATTTAGGGGTATTGAGAGCCTTATGATTCCAAATAGGGCTAGTTGTTATTCTTCTATCCAAATAGAACAGGGGCTGAAAGCAGAACGCGGGGTCATATAATTAGCCGGGTAATACAAATCGTTAATCATTCGAGTTCAGGTAAAACCAACATCAAGCTCCAAACTCTTTCCCCTCACTACTGATAAACATTACCTAAATATGGAATCAAAGACTCCGAGATTGGCAAATTATAAGTGAATTATACTCTGCGCGGATGGTACATGGTTAGCATCGGTATTGGGTTATTCATCCAAACCCTCCAATGTCGCCGCCCTTGCGCGAGGAATTTCAAGCACAGGAATCGACGAAAAGAGGTTGATTGTTGAGAAGATTGTATCTTACCACTCTGGTCTGGGTTAAGGAGATCTTCCTTTCCAAAAGGCAATATATGGTGAGTCACTCAAACCTATGCGTGTCGCTTCCTCCAGGACTGGTTGATTAACCCATTCCCGCTCCCTCGATTTATAAGTGGCCTTGGTTGGGGACTTGACAATAAAGTTTGCCAGGTCTACGAGTTCATCTCCGACAATTATGATCCAGGAGACGAATTGTTTTTCTTTGGTTTCTCATGCGGGGCTTATACCGTCCGTTCTGTGGCCGGCCTTGTTTGTGATGCTAGAGTCCTCTCCCCGATTCATATGCAGCAGTTTTCTGAAATGTGGCCGCTTATCGCCAGAATACAAGCGGAGATCCGTTTAGAGTCCATTGGGTACCATGATTATGCTCAAAGGTTAGGTCTGACAGATGTCAAGGTCAAAGTCGTTGGTGTTTGGGACACTGTTGACACTCTGGTACGTCAGACAAGACATATACTGGTCACATGTCACCTTTGCTTATTTATGAATACAGGGAATTCCACAATGGGTCTTTGTAACAAGCTCACAAAGCTCGGGGTTCCTATTAATATTCAATCCGCTTTCCAAAACATGAACTCATCAAAACGTAGGTCTCAAGGTTTGTCCTGAAGCGTTCCTGAAACTAAAGCTATGCGACCAGAGGTGGATTATGCTTTCCAAGCCTTGGCTATTGATAAATAGCGATTGACCTTTCCACCTACAATTTGGCACGAGAAAGAATGTAGCCCAACAAAAGAACTCCAGTGGTGATGGTTCCCGAGCGTGCACGGAAACATAGGCGGCTAGGCAGATTTCTCATCTACTGCAGGTGACTGGGGTGAGATTGGTTATAACACGTTTGCATGAATGGTAAGCTTTTGCATCCCACTTACTAACGTAATCTTGATTAGCTCAAATGTATAACTTCAGGTTTATAATGTCTGTTCTATGCTTACATTCCGGGAAGATGCCATTAACGCCATCATTGAGGAGCACCGGCTAGCCATCAACATCATTATGGATGGCTGGGGTTGTGGAAAGATTGTCGATGATTTTGCTGGGATCCAGGGTATAATTTTCAGACTTCTTGGATGGCACGACCGCACACCAGGAGACTATCCAAGGGATCCAGATGATGGATGTGATGGTGCTACCAATGAGTTCTTCCATCTTATGGTTCACATACGCGAAAACAAGCTCAGAACTTGGAATCCAGTGTCACTACGAGGATGGGGTTGCTAGGAACCCGATGGCAGAAAAGGATGGACAAGTATCAGAAATGCTTTGAGGTCAATTCCAGAGTTCGAAATGAAACCAGATTAAAGGATGAGTCTGGCTTATAATGATGGCGAGACTATGAAATTTTAGAGCGGGGATAGCCTCTCGAGGATCCTCTGTTCTAGGGATATTTTGTTGGAACTGGATAGGAGCAACGGGAATATCAACAGCAAAGTTGATATCTTGAACTTGGAATAAGATGACTAGATCTGATATTTTCTTTCTTTTTAGTCTCTGGTACATTCAAGTAGCAAGTTGCTTATATTTTTCGAGCCAAGAGATCATTCTCACCAAGTTGTTCCTTCAGTTTTGCGGGTAACGCTGAGCCTTGCCTGCTATATTACATTTACCACATGCTGCTGAGATCAAATGACTACTGGCCGAGATAAAAAATTATGAAATTTTCTTCAATGAATGAAATAAGTAAATTACCTTCCTATATAGAACGCAAGAGTCCGTAAATGGGGCGTAGAAGCCAGAAATATTGGGATTCTGGTCAAGATAAATACTCTGATGCTAGTAGACATAAGTAACGGCCTCTGAGACTAGGATAGTGCTATGCTAAGGCCCTGCTTAAAACCTGAATATATTTTGACTGGATAATTGACCATTGCGATAAAGAGTTATGTTTCATATTTTAAGAGGGATTTTCAGCTATAATAAGGGGGGTCCTTGCTAATTCTAGTAGGTATATGTTATGGTATATTTAGAGATGAGATAGGCGTTATTATTGTCTACTATAAGGGGTGCCAAAGGTAGCCTTTTATAGCCCGGTTTCACCGGTCTAATGGTTACTCCTAGGATCCTAGGATCCTAGGGCTAGCCTAGCGTCGCCTATCATAGCCTAGCATAGCCTTTTCTAGCCAAAACCTTCAAATGCAGCCAACTGCAGTCTTCAACAGCAACAGCTGTTGATACAGGTTGTGGCCTGCGGCAGCCGCGGCTATAGCCTCGGGCTGCTAGATGCAGCCTGCAGCAGCCTCAATCTTGTACACATTAACAGCTTAAATATAAAATAATATTTATAGAAGATTTTTAGTAATAATAAAATTAATAAATAAATAAATATGAGTTATATTGGGGTTTCATGGCTATATCGGAATTTTGTGACCAACCTCTCCGAGGTTGGCGGGCAGTCAAGCCCCACAATGCCAACGGGTATGGATAAAAGTTTGGGACTGCTTAGTAGTTTTACAACTAATAACTTTGCTCTTATCCTTACAAGGCCATTTTGAATCGTGTTTATACTTCTTTTACCACATGTTACTATTGGGGCAATTTGGATTTTGTTGCATGGATCGCAAAGCTTCATCGCGCCATGCTCAATCGAGTAAATATCCGAGGACGCCCACTGGAGAGCACCGGGGAAGAAAATACGCTGCTGCAGGGATAAAATACGTTCTGTGGGGACAGACTTCTCCCAGCCAGGTGGAACTAAGCTGTATGTTCGCCATCAGCCCATGGTATGAATACGAAAATTGATACTTAGCAAGGGACCTCCATCTGCTGTGCTAGTCTCTTTTGTTAATACATTTAGCTGTTAGATCCATTCAAGGAAAATATGAAATGAATCTCCGAGTCAAAGCTCACAGGGTCTTCCAATGGATCAGGGTGCTGTGTCTTCTCCAATTCTACCCCGCCACCATCACAGGTTCTATCATGTCGAGGTAGGAGACATGGTTCGACGCCGTGGTTACCAGATTAATGCACTCAAAAGTCAAAAAAGGAAACCAACGCCAAAAAACATACAACAGCGAGGATTCCCCGGTCGTCACCGACCCGAGTACTAATTCACCGCTTCTCAGCTTGACTAGGGGAGAGCGGACGGGATCCCGTATTTTCTAAGAGCTATGGTCGTATGTGACAGACATGTTTCTGAAGCTGGTCTATATAGCCCAAGTTCACACCCAATTAGCGGTAACAAAAGTAGCGAGACTGGTTTTTTTTTCTTTCTCACTCGTCTGGCCTTGGCGGGCCACAACATGACAAGTTCGGCAGGATGATTAGAAAAGAGGGCACCCGACCGCCGGAATGGCTAGCTAGCAATGACAGCTATAAAATACCTTAGATAGGGCCTTCCAATTGTCAAAACAAGAGCTGTAATGTAATCTGTGGCCCTGATAACCCGTGGTTAATATATAATTGAAACAATTTCATTAGTGCCGAATTTTCAAATAAGATATATATGTATATTTTTTCTAAATTCGAAATGAATAAGAGGATAAATTTGTCCTAGATTCTAGCTCATATTCGTATCATTTCAGAAATCATCGGATACACTCCTTCAAATACACTCGCTGCACACGGATACAATCTCTACAACCAAAGCGTAGTCCTCTTTAGAAAAAAAAATATTTCGGCTACCAACTGCCCAGCGTTAGTACAAACCTCGACTGCAAATTACTGCTTTCTTCGCTGTGTACGCCAAATTGGTATGGACTTTAGATTCTCCGGTCTAGATTAAATTTCCTCATAATCTTCACTAACCTAGACAGTCACTTCAACGAACTCTTTAACGTTGGATTCAAGCAATGTCGGACAATACCAAAATAACGACAAATAAATATAATCTACTCGAGATTCTTATAGAGTTCTGAGTGGATTCTATTTGAAGCCGCCTATGAAGCCGAGTATGCGGGTGGGTAAACGTGATTTAGGAAACAGTCATCTTGAAATGAATTTAGCAATATTGATGGTATTAGTCTCCATACTTGAGGGGGCATATCCTCTAAATAAGTAATGATACTATATATGACGTATCTTGATGCTCCCATTTTGGAAGGATAGACAACACAGGATAAAAGTGTCCGGAGGCGGAAGAGACAGGGGATTGTAATCAATCTACCCGCTAATATCGCAGCAAATGGCCGTGAGACTTTGGGTGCATGGAAGGTGCCTTTCTTGCTCAAATTCACTCAAGGAAAGGGAAAAGAAACAAAAATTGAGAAAGAATTGGGTTGCAGTGCAGGGCTGATTATCATGCACCAATCTTTTGATCTGCCTTGAGTGCCTGCCTCCTGCCAGCCGTCCATTGGCTGTTTGTAGTCTTTAGCTTAAATTCTGACAATACTAATTAGTAAAAATACATGATCAATCCTGTTTGACTTTGCGAGAAATAAAGCTGAGCTCCTAGCTACATAGATTCCGGGCCTAAGGTATGTAAGCTGCAGTGCTTACCCCGGATGCAGTCAGATGCAAGCGAATGTCACCCAAGTGCTTCCACAGCTCCAGGGTTGGATATTTCTTTGCAGTGAATGAAATCAGGCAAAATAATTAATGTAACCCAGTTACCAGCCCGACCATAGAGGACGGGGTAATCAACTAGCAAAAACTTATACGAGACATGGCGCGTAGATTACTGGCATGACCAATCCGACGTACGCCAAGCCTGTACCCTGTCCCCACGATATCACCCACCAGTCGGATCTGTACCAGAAGCGGTGATTGTCACGTTTTCCATTCAGCATTAATCTTGTTGGACTATGGTATAAATAGCTGAATTGGCTGTCCTTTACCACCCATTGGGTACCGGCGTTGCGAAACACAAGAACCCCCCACGCACTCAACATATCGGCCATGAACTGGGTTATATTCAAAGCCTCCGCGGCGCTACTGGCGTGGGCAAAAGCGACGGTTATCAACGTGCCAGCTCATCCCTTCATCCGCACTGAGTTGAACGGCAACTGCTCAGGCGATCAGGGTTGCGGCGTACAGGAGCTAGCCAAGGAGCTATCCAGCTGCTCTGATATCTACTTTCCAGGATCTGCCGAATTTAACAACATCCTTTTGCGATGGTCATCTTTCGAAGCTCCCCAGGCGAACATGGTGGTAGTCCCATGCATTGAGGAAGATGTTGCCACTGCCGTACATTTGCTCCACTGAATGGCACCTTTTATGATTAAAAGATTCTTGCTTACTTATCGTTATGATTAGGTAAAATACGCAAATAAGAAGAAGTTACCGTTTCTCGCGGTCAATTCGGGCCATGGAACCATCACTAGCTTGGGGAAAATGGATTTCGGTATACAAATTTCATTGGAAAAGCTGGCTAGTGTGGAGGTTGCCAATGACGGCAAGTCTGCGACCATCGGCGGCGGCGCAGGGTCTAAAGACGTGACGGATGCTCTGTGGGCGGAAGGCAAACAAACAGGCCAGTATATTTTTTAACTAATTGCTTTCGAGTGATTCAAGTATTAATATAATAAACAGTCACGGGCACCTGCGAGTGTGTCAGCTATATGGGTCCTGCGTTAGGTGGTGGCCACGGATACCTGCAGGGTCGTCATGGACTTGCTTCAGATCAATTTCTATCTTTAAACGTGGTGCTTGCTGATGGTACCTTGAAGAAATTTGATGCCAAGGATGATCTGTTCTGGGGCATGAGGGGAGCCGGTCACAACTTCGGCATAGTTACATCAGTAACGTCAAAGATATATGATATAAAGCACCGCGATTGGGCTGTTGCGGTGTTAACTTTTAAGAGTAATAAAGTGGAAGCCATATATGAAGCCGCCAATACCTACTTTATCAACGGAAGCCGACCTATTGACGTTATCAATTGGATATTTTGGTTCAATAATGCCACAGTTGATGCCAACAATGTGGGTTTCCGAATGTATCATCTCAATATACCGCACGCTGACCAATGTGCTATATAGCCTATCATCTCAGTTCAAATCATCCAAGAAGGAGTCCAGTCTATTGACAAGATTTGGCTTGAGCCATTCCTCAAGCTCAATCCAGTAGCTGCGGTATACAATTTCGGAAATTATCACAATTTGTCAACGTGGACGGGTTTTTCAGCAGCATCTCCCATTTGCCAAAAGACTGGGCGGAGGTACTCACGATTCCCACTCTATCTCAAATCATACAATATTACAGCCCAGAAAGATGCTTTCAAGTTATTTGCAGAGAACACCGGTTCCGGGTCCCCCTTTTATAATTCGAGGGGTATCTTTGAGGGCTATCCAACGTCCGGTGTGCAGGCCTTTCCTCTCGAAGAAAGCGCATTTGCCTTCCGCGACACTGAACTCCTTGTTGCCATCGCCGTTATTCACCAGCCTGGCAATGCTGAAGTTGACAAGAAGGTTGCTGAGCTGGGCGAAAGGTTTCGTGAGATCTTACAGCAAGGATCGGGCCTCAAGAGCAGACTTGTCTATGTCAATTACGCCTATGGCGACGAGCCGCCAAAGGAGCTTTACGGCGCCGAGCAATGGCGTCAAAATCGACTGCAGTCATTGAAGAGGAAATACGACCCTAAGGGTAGTTATGATTTCTACGGACCCATTCCATGAGTATGGGCATATGCGAGGGCTATGGGTCGAATATCGGAAGATCCAGACGTCACAGCAATGACGGATCCATTCTGCGCATACATGGACTAAAATTAAGGGACATCATCTATTTATCTCATATAATCTTCAAAATCCAATAATTCAAGAATCTTATTCCCTTGACCATGTTGAAACCGGCTTACTTGGTGAAGAAAGGAGCGCGATTTACGCTGTCAGTCCTTGAGAAGATACCTATGGTTGTTACTCATTTGTTAACGGTCTGCCGATGTATTTTATTATGTGGCCTCCTATGCCCTTACTGGTTGAGCTTTTAACTACTAGTTTTGCAAGCTCTTGTACAAGAGCTATCAATAGATGGCCATGATTCCAAATACGCGGAAGCTCTTGTTATGTCAATTGAAGGGTCTAGCTAGGTCTCTTATAGCGGCCATTGCTAGCTATGGCCGCCGGGGCTACCAGTGCCTCCGATAGCGATGTATTTCTATCTGGGCGAGAGTGAATCTTGATGCAGAGCATCAATTACAGCAATATATAAGGCAATTTCTTGTGCCTCGCGATACAATGGGCAGTCAATGGAGCGGATGAAATCTGTCAGCTGTGGCGGTCATTTTGCCGCTTTGGGAGAGATTAATAGGGCCACTAAGCCCAAGGCTAGTAATTAGAAAGTTGCCCCAGATCTGGTGTCTGTAAAGCAGAGATAAGTAATGTAAATATTCGCATGATGATACTTGCAAGTGGTAATCGGGATACGAGTCCGCAGAAGGCCACTAAAGGTTCCATATCTCTCTATATGGCATATAGTCTAATTTATATAGTTCGCACAGCCTCTGTGCATACTCTAGAATATCCCGGGTCAGTAGAGATATAATCCATCCCTACGATATAGCCCACGACAGATTCACTTTCGCTTATGGCTCACACTGCTTATTTCTTGAGATATTAGTTATTATGTGTGTCAACTCTTGATGAATTCAACAATATGTTTGTGAATGTTCTTTTGATATTGAGCGTAAAAATGTGCGATAAAGCCCGTACATTCCTGATTTCCCATGGTGACGCACTCGTTGTAGACAACTACCGCCCAAACGTGTTGGAATTTATCCCCCTCGGTCTCCATGGTGTAGTCAATGACCATGGGGTACACGCCAACGTCCACAGCGGGGACTTTTTGGACCTTTGGAGGTGCAACGGCGGTACGTTTGGGAGTGGGGGTAAAAATGTTGTCCATCTCGTGCTTCCGGGTGACGGCCGCGATGTTTGTTCAGTGATTTACAACTGCAAGAGTAAAGTTGGCAATAAGTAACGCTCTTCGGATCACAAATGCCGAAGCCACAATGAAATTAAAGAGCCGATCATCGCAGGGCATCGTAATCTTCAGTCTGGTCTCGCCGCCAATCCCGTACATGCCGTCCTCGCCAGATCCGTCCATCTCTGCCAGCACCTTCCCCGTGGAATCGGTAAACTTGGGCGAGGTGCGGGTCTTGGGGTCCGGGGTCCATTTGAACTGCCCGATGTTTGGTAAATCGATTGCGTACTTGCTAGCAGTCAACGTCGGCTTTAGCGATAGGACCTGAGAATCAAAGGTGAAGTCGATCCTGCCGGTGAACTTGTGAAAGTTTGCAGAGGCAATTGTGTTTTCTGGTTTGAGGTGTCCTCGCGCGACAACAAGGTGAGGCTTCACCTTTTCGTCGACTCTTGCACGGTATATTGGCGCATCCAATGATCCATCAGGCCGGATGTTTGCATGGAGGTTCAAGACGCCTGGCTCTATCGGAGACGGACAAAAGTAAAAGTGTCGCTCCTGTGAAGGAATAGGTATGGAATAACTAGGTGGGGGTTTCAGAGGGTATGATGGCGTTGAGCTGGCATGACGTGAGATTTCGCCAGAGTACTCCTCGGGATGGTTGGCCGCTTTTTCGTCTGGGTAGTCTTGCCCGTACGACACCATTATTTTGGTATTGACGGTTAAATTTAAGTTGATTCTGCACTCTTTCAGCGCCAAGGTAAGAGAGACGGAAATAATTATGTAGCAAATTCACATTTGTATGGTCTTAGATATGGAGATTCTGATAATCTGTAATGGATAAAATCCTTTGAGTAACAGGATTCTTGGAGTGCGATGGAGTTATTTGTCAAAGAAAACCAGGCACCCCACGGCATTTAAATACCGCTGGCCATCGTCAGTGTCTCTCAAAAGGATGAGAGTCTGCCTTGCTAGACGCAGCATCAGCATCATACCGTCAGGCCACACACCCAAGGCACCATGGCCCAATCAAAGCTTTTAGCGTGGATCTTCATTAGCCTGGGATCAGACAAGGCTGAGAAGCGCTAGTCCGAATACGGCTGGATGCTACGGTCTTGCTTCTCGTGTACGGTGGATAAAATTTCTGGGAGCGCAGTGCACTACCCAATTGGGTAAAGATATCCAAAACTATCGGGTTGTTAGGAGGCGTTGCATGATTTTTAGTGGTCGTTTGTTTTTCGTGCTATACGGAAATATGCAACTACACGTTTCTACTTGATCTGACGATATAGACACTACATTACATTTTGATGCAAATAAGTGGTCACCCGGCGGGCCACGTCCCCCAAGCATGACTCTTCACAGCTTCATTGTGAAACCCACATCCAATATGCCCCAAATCTATCTTCACGCCCTTCCCTCGTTGTCTTCGTCAATATACACCCCATTGTATCATAGTGGCAACATGGCTGTTCATCATTGCATCCCTGTCTGACTGTGTTTCTTCCTTAACATAGTCTGGATCCGAATTGCGGCGGGCAATTTCTTCCTCTAGTTCCATGTCGCGCCACGTATCGTCGATAAACTCAATGGTACCATTCATGATTGAGTATTCGTATGCCATTTTCCCATCGGAACTTGGAGTCTTGAACCCAGCCCCTCTTCCAAGCAAAAGCGTAATCATGTTGACAATTGTTGCAGTCCGATTACGGTTGTATTCGTCCTCGCGCAGCTTCATGTCATGGAGTCTAAGGTGGTGCTTGGGCAGTCCGCTGCGCCGCTCCCGAACATACTTCGTTCTCGGCATGCGCCAAATTTCAGCGTCGAAATCAGGGTCACTGTCAATATCGATTCCATTAAGAAGATCACTCCTGCAGGAGAAGCCGACATGACACCCATCGATGACTCGCTTCCAGACCCGATCATAGGGGTCTTCGATCATCTTGCTTGGGAGCTCACAGATACACCGAAGAACATTTTCTAGATTGACACCCTCAATCTTGTCGAAATCATGTTCCAGCATCAACTTGAGAGCTTCATAGGTTCGAGGCAAGGTTCCGAATCTCAGATAGCCCGCTATCCTATGAGGGCTAAAAAGCGTAACTAAAGGGCTTTCGTCATCACTGAGGCGTCTAGTGGACTTATAGTAAGGAACCAGCAGCTTAATAGCCCACATCAACTCGTCTCCATAGAGATTGTCAATCGCCCAGTTGACAACATGTCTTCCTGCTTTGGTATAAAATTGCGAGGGCTCCGGACCTGAACCAACCAATGAATTAAACTTGCATCTCCGAGAGGTAGGAGGCTCGTTGGATTTTTCGCACGGTTTGCGTCGGGGGATGCATTTCTCGCCGTACTTGAACATTTCCAGTGAATATCGCTGATAGATTTCTCTATCATTTTCAATCCTTGGTTCTGGAAATCCCGTGATGACGCACTGCAGAATAGACATTGCCACTCCGGATTCTGAAAGTTTGCCAAAGCAGTTCTTATCTGATCCCTCGCGCAATAGGCGATCAAATTTCGCTACTGCAACACCATCACCCGCTGCAAACATGAGAGGGGTGAATCCCTGTGGGTGGATTGACGGTTGATTCGAATCTGCGCCAACTTCAAGTAGTTTACAAAACATGGCATCATGTTTGTCTCGCACTGACCAAACCAGAGGGACCAAATCAGACTGTACAGCAATCCGTGGGTCAGCACCATATTTCAACAGTACATTGACACTTTGATACCACTCATTACTGCATGCAATCGACAGCAGTCGCCTTTCACCATTAACAGTGGCATTAGGCGAGACTCCTGCATCCAGAAATGACTCCAATGCCTGTTTATGAAATTCTTTGTCAGTGGGATATGGTGTCAAGACCTGATATTTCCCAGCCCAGATTGGGGGGCAAGGTTCACCCAAAGCATAGCTGAGGGCCAGGGCCACATCTCCATTGATGTCCTCTTTACTCAACCGCCCATGCTGAAGCATCATTCTAACAATATCCAATCTCCTTGTTAGCATCGCAGCCATCAAGGGGCTCCCGGGAAGGCTTGGTGGCGTTCCATCAATTTGTAGCGGGCTTGCCCCATGGTCGAGAAGGTACTGAACAATATGTTGCAATTCATCACGCTGCACATCGGGAAATTTGAGATCAAGTGGGGGAGTGTAGCTTCCTTTCCCACGGTATCGACTCCTTTTCGGTTGTATTGGTGGTGCGCGGTAGTCATTGCGCAACAAAAATAGTTCGAGTGGCGGATAGAACATATTTTGAAGAGAGTTTATATGGGTATTTCCCTGAAATTCACCGGCCGCTACCAGCAGCTTCGCGGCCTCGAGGGAGCGGACGTGAGTAATGGACACTGAATGCCGTGAGGCCCAAAGCGACGAATGAGGCATGAAGCCATCCATCGAGGGGGCAATGTCCAACCGTCTTTCGGTCAAATCTGCAACTTCAGTTGGCGGCTCACTTGATTCGTCGTCCCAGAAACCGAGCAAAACTTTCATAACGCTTACATGGTTAAATTTGGTCGCCAGGATGAGAGGGCTACAGGCGACATCTTCGTCTGGCAACCATTCCCCATATCGAAATCTGGTTGGGAAGACTGGGCGTACAAAGGCCTGGTGCTCAGGTTGACTGAGTGAAGAATGACCCCGAAAGGGCTGCGGCTTGTGGCAAAACCCAACGTTCGGCGAGGCACCAGCCTGAAGACAAGTCTTGGCGAGAGCCACATCACCAAGGGAGCAGGCCCAAAATAACGAATTATACTCTTCAGCTTTTATATCGGCTTCAACGAGGCAGGTTCCGCCGAGAGAAAATCCGAACCGGCGACAGGTTAGGACAAGGCTCTTGATATCCGCCACACCAAGGTGCTCAGTGATGTTGAGTAGAATTTCCTGGGGTATCTTATCCACCCACGATGGTGTCTGATGCCTGGGATGCATATCTGGCGTTGACTGGGAGAGCAATTGGGGATGAGTAGTTTGCGAGACGTTGCATAGCAAAGACCCCAAGCCTCGTGCCAGTGTCACAATATTTATAGTAATCGAAGTATTCCCGGCGTTGCTGAAAGTGAGGGTGTCTGCCTAGAGCGATGCAATGCTAAGGCGCAGCAACGCAGTCGTATCATAGCATGCAAGGTCATTTGTGAAAGCCGCTAAGCCTGATTCAATCTCAGCAACGGTGAGAATATATAAACTTATTGGCCGATGGCCCACAGGCTGGACTTAACCGAGACTTGGCAGCTACACTTCGGCCGAGGCTGTGAGAATGACTTGGCCTAAATTTGCACCCTTCATTGTCCTAGCTAAATCCAGTTTGGCATAAAAATGGAAAATACCATAGGAGGCCTGTAATGTCTGGGAGAATTAAAGAAGAAAAAAACCATTGTTTGTTAAATAGGAAACGGGTCAAACTCCTTGTTGCTAAACATAACATTTGTTTTAATCCATCCCATTAAATACTTCTGTGCTTTTCAGTACTGGAAACGGTTCTACATAATGTGAATAATTGAAAATGCACTTCTATGGTGTGCAGCTTTCTTTGATATATTTGTATTATAATTATCCTTTAATTATTATTTATACATGGATGGAGTGTCTACACATCAAGTGTCCATCCGTTAACATCATCATACTCGTCGTCAAACGTGTCGCCGTGAAGAACATCGTATCTCATAAGCTCCCCCTCGCCGTCGGCTACAGCGCCTTTTGCGTGAATCAGGTTGCCAATCCGGTCACCCATCTCCTTGCCCTCAAACCAAGCTCCCTGCAGGTAGCCAAAGAACTGCGCCGAGTTGGCCTCGCCGGCGAACCAGAGCCTGTGCACGTTGGCGCGCATGTTCTGGTGCCTCTCCAGAGTCATTCCTGGGGGCCAGTTGCTGAAGGAACCGAATGCCCAGCTAAGTTGCCCAGTCAGCTATGTGTATAAATTTTGCGACAGGATAGGTGGACTTACTCTTCCAGGGTCCATCTGGGGTACATGATGGAAGTAGGCTCAGGCACGGTAATGTTGGGGAACATCTTTTGCAGCACCTCCAGTATCTCGGCCTGCGTCTCTTCATTGGTTTGCTTCTCAACGCGGTAGGCCTGTGTTCCAGTCACAGTTCCAAAGAGGATGTTCGACTCAGGAACAAAGCCGGTGGCGCTGAGGGACTGGAAGACGGGGAAGTAGCCGCGGTCGGTTGGGTCCGCATACAGCATGTACTGGGCGTCCCTTGGCCACCAAGTTTTGTTGAACTGCATAAAGATCTTGGTGTAAGTTCCCATCTTGAACTGTTCAATAGCCTCCCTCTTCCAGCGGGGCAGCTTGGGGCTAAACTCGACGACGTCGTTCTGCAAGACACCCACGGAAAAGGTGCAGAGTGCATATTCGGCCTCGATGCAGTCCCCATCCTTCATGATGACCTTGACACCCTTGGAGCCGTACTCTATTGACTTTACCGTGGTGTTGAGGAGAAGTCTGGGGTCGTCCTTCTTCAAGAACTCGTTTGCTTCGCCAATGATGAGGGAATTGAAGCCGCGTTGGTCGGTGACCAACCTAGTCTCATCGCTATAGTATTCGAAGACGGCCGCGTTGACAGACATGTCAAAGAAAAAGCCAGATTCTTCTGGCAGGACAGCCATTTCGAAGTCCCAGCCCCAGTACTCAACAGCCTGTTCGATGGCCGTCTTGGGTTTCCATCCTGCGAGGCTGAGGCCTGAACGGACAGACGTGTCTTGCAGGTTGTCCTCGCGTATAGTCTTGGAGTCATTCATGGCAATATCCCACTTCTCGTCCCACTCATCCAGCTCCGTCTTGAAGCTTTGTGGTCCATTGTGATCAAATGTCAAGAGTGAATCACCGTCAGAAAGCGTGCTCTTGATCTTGTGTTTTTTGGCGAGCCTCCAGATAGGATTCACGTTGCCTTCTACGGATTGGAGGCCCTCAACCCAGTTGGCACCGAGCTCTACAGTGTATGGAGTGCCGTCGGGCGATGTGCCAAACTTTGTGTTTCGCATGCGACCGCCAATGTAGTCATTGCGTTCGACAATCAGGAAGTCGATGATGGAGGCATTAGATAGTGACTGAGCAGCCGTGATGCCCGAAACTCCGGCGCCAAGGATGGCGACCTTTGTTTTGCGACAGGTGGGATTATCCTTGCGGGTGACGGCAGCCTGGGACTCCCCAAGCAAGAGTCCACCGAAGGCGGCTAAGAGAGGTATGGACGAGTATATCATGGTGAGAAGGGAGGGCTAGAGATGCCCAAGGGGAGAAAGCGGTGGAAGATGGAGGAGAAGCCACAATCAACTGACGATGAGGTGGGAGGAGTAGCCAGCTTATATGCACAGCAGTCCATGCATCATCTTTGAGCTGGGCTAGCCGATTCCCCCATGTGTCCGGCGGATTCTATGATTTTATGTCATGTCCACCGGCACCAAATGGAGATCCTTGCACGTGCTTTGTAGATCAGCTCATCTACAGCTCCATCTCAAAAAGTTGATGCAACAATGACTCGAGGGAGATTCGAGGAAACGGGATGGAACGGGATGGAACGGGAAGAAAACTACTCTGACCGCCCTGCACGCCAACCAAGACCGGACCAGCCTCGGCCAACCATCGAATATGCCGTCTTGCAACCAGCCAGTAATTAGTGAGTATATCTCAACCTAGCTGTGGCGTTTTGTAGTCCGCTCGGTCCCACTCAGCCCTGCCGTGTCTCACCAGGTTCGATCGAAGCCTAGGCCCTTGGGAAACAACAAGAGTCGGTATTCTTTTTCTGCTGTGCGCTTTCACTGTTCCGCTCTTCTCTGTGGTGCGCTTCTCTGTGGCACGCTTTAGCTTTATCAGATTATCCGCCCACAAGCTAACTAGTTGCGCATTCCTAAAGCCTGGGAAGGCTAAGTGCAACGGAAGCAATCACGGATGGTGAAAAGGTTTGTATTGAGGATGGCTGGACCTGTCGAGGGCTGAAAGATGCAAGCCACAAGCCACAAGTCAATGGTACGCACGCCAACTCCCTCATACCCCTGCAGACGGGTGAGACACAAACAATAAACGAAAGACGGGATTGAAAAATAGATAAATTTGTTTGACAAATCATACAACTCTGGCAAAGTTCATCATTGCTATGGGTGAATATTTATTTCCTCATTATTGATGGGTTCCCTGTCACAGTATCGTGGCAAAAGCCCACGAGCATCTCACCCGTAGGCGAATTAGGCCCATATTACTAGAACAAGTCTAAGATCTTAGCTCAAGGGTTAAAGTTGAAGCCTTTTTTTGGACCCCAAGGAATTGATTGAAGCAACAAACAAGAGCACAGCGACTAACGGTTTGTGCGATTGGGATGCAAGGGCTAGTCAAGACATTCCAACAGAAACATGCATAGTAATGTTCAACTTTTTGCCCGCAATCAGCCCCAACTGGCCGCCCTCACCGCACGATGCGAATGCGGGAGCGGAGGAGGCCCCGCAATAGTCCGCCGTAGAGCGCAAGGCTAAAGTCCCCAAGTTTCACCATTGGCGAGAGCGCAAGTTGCGTCCAGTCAAGGAACAGAAAGCAAAAGTGAGCAGAAGAAGCAGGCTGCCTGTTATCTTGCAGCCCGAGGCTGTAAGTTGAAGCCTGTAACACACAAGTGTGCCGGAATGGAGGATGATGAGATAGCGAGGCCGACAATTGCAAAGTCATAGAGGAGGCGCACAAAACGGTGTTTTGTCATTCGAGCTACAGGACAGCTTCATACGCAAGAATGTTCATGCCCAAGTTCGCGTTCCCGGTTTGGCAAGTGTCGAGACTTGGGCATATACTGCGCACACTCCTCCTGCAATTATACAGTTGGCATCCTACACGTTGTTGGTCAATGCCTTGGAGTCCCTCAAGCAGATTGCAGTTCCAACAACTCATCCTAACCCTCATTTGCTCGGTTATGCCTTCGTCCGTACTTCAACCCTCAAGACTGAGCTGCCTGCAGTGCGTGCCGTTTGCAATGACGAGTTAGTGCCCATCACAGACCAGGATCCAATAATCAACGCCAGCTTCCCAGCGCTTCCAGAGTACCATTTGCCATGGTGGCAAGACAAGAACACCCCTGGGCAGAGTTGGGAGTGGTTTACAGTCATCTATGTCACCGGCGAAGTCTGGGGTAAGTTGGCTGAAGCCGGAAACACAAGCTTGAGCATATTAACGGCTTCGTTCCAAATTGCTGCGTCTACGAACCAGTCAAGCTCTCTTGGAGTCGCACTTTTGAGCAGGAACGGCACCGGCGCCTCAGTATGGTCAATGCAAGCGTGCTCAATTGATGCCAGATGGGTAAAGGGCAAAACAGTGATTGATGAGAATGTCCGCAACATAAGATGTGACTTATCGGTTGATCAAGGTCGCTCGCTCATTGACAGCGAGCTTGACACTGCTGAATTCGGCTGGTCAGGTTTTGTGCCGCCTCATGATGAAACTTGGCGGCGAATCAATCTGTCCACTGCTTGGTTTGGTGGCATTGGTGCAAAGTTACCATTCACTCCCCAGAATCAAAATGGCAATACGGCTTGCAATTAGACACCGATTGAGAGAATTTTGGGTCTCGTAGCGGCAAATGGGGTGGGGAGTGGTGAAAGCACTACCATGATGCTGGAGTTTGCTCTCTCTGTCATTTTTGCTGATGGGATATCTCGATCAGTCGATTACATCACATCTAATTACACAACCATGTTTGAGCCCTTGGTATCGAGCCCGTGGAAATGGCATCTCGCCTAGGCCTTTGTACGGCTTGGGAAACCCAAGGAAGCCTTCAGACCCCAAAATACGGAGGAATTGACGGAGCAGGCCATGACCATTTCTCTTCGCGGCTATGCAATGGCAGCCGTCGGGTGGTTTGATTATTTCTGTATAAGTGAGCTGTTGACGCATGCTTTCATCGCACTGGCCCACACGGTTTGGGTGCTGCGTACTTGTCGTACAAGCGATGCTTGGGAAAGCGTCACCGAATTACTCGCCATGAGCCTCACATCCGAGCGACCAGAAATCACCGGAGAGGACACTTTCGCATACACGTCAGACGGGGTTCGGACTTGGGTGCCAAGAAGAGAGATGGTATGGGTCGAGGTCTCCAAGAAACAGACAGGCGCCGCGACAGCTACGGATGCACTGGATGGATCCAAGCAGCTTCAGCTTGGATTCGGAAAAGGACGCCATCAAAACATCACGGGGAGAAACGATATTTTCCAAGCCAAACCCGATATAACGTACGGTAGATCAGGGATTTGGGTTTCAACTCACGCTCGGGCAATAATAGTCGACCATTATAGAGTGGGTCCATCTCCAAGCCAGCCTAAAATCTTGCAAGGCCTGTGGGCACAAATTGTCTGGCGGCATTCCCGATGAATTTTTCTGGCTACCCTAGAGAGCCGCAGTGGAAAGGAACTGCCCTATTAGGCAAAAGAGGCATTTTAGTATATTAGGTTTTATTGATTGTTATTATTATTATAGAAACACAAGGAAACCCTAATAGCTTCCTTTATTATTCTCCTTATATAATATATAGGGTTATATAATATTACTATCCCTTATACTTCCCCTTATATAATGATCCCTATTAAATATTATAATTGGTAGATATTTTAAAGGGTAGAAAGAGCTATTTTAAGTATTTAGAAGGAATTAGGGGGGCCTAAGGGTTAAGGGTAGAAATAGAAGAAAGAAAGATAAAGAAAGGGAAATATAACTTTAGAAGAGTTTAATTTTAATATTAGATATAGGTTCCTTTAATTAAATAAAGCTATAAAAGCTTATTTATAGAAATAGGAAAGTAAAATATATTTTATTTTAAGAAGCTTAAGAAAGTATATATAGCCTTTTTTAGTAAGAGGCTTAATAAGGCTATTAATAGCTATATTCTTAGTATTAATATACTAAATTTTAATAATATTAGTTTTAATTTTATTATAAAAATAATAATAATTAATAATAATATATTTAATTTAAAGGTAATAAACTTTATTTTAAGTAAGCTTAATAATAAACTTATTATTACTATAGATTATAATTAGGATATTTATAATATACCTAAGTTCTCTAAGAAAATTATAAATCTAAAGAACTTTCTTTATATATTTAAAGATATTATAATATTTAGCTTTTTAGGTAGATTTATATATATATTTATATAAACTATTATACTAAGAAACTAGGTTTTTATATATAAAGATAATTTAATTTTTAGTTAATTTAGTATTAGTTAAATTACTAGTAAAGTTAATATTATAATAAGTAAAAAGATTAAAGGGATTTTAATATATAATCTTAGTTTAATATTAATATATAAGGCCTAGGTTAAAGTAGTCCTTAAGGTAATATAATACTTAGGTTATAGCTTTAAGCTGCTTATTAGTTAGTTAGGAAAGGGATTATACTTAAAAGCCTATTATAAAGGCAATATTAGGTTAGGTTTATATAATAAGATAATTTAGCTTTCTAATTAGTATATAATAAAGGATCTAAATAGAAAGATTAAAAGGAATTAAAGAAAGAAGTATAATAAGTTTCTTATAGCTAGGAACTATAGGTATAGCTATACTAAAAGCACTACTAAGATTAAGATTATAAATAATATCTTTAATAAAGCTTTATTAAGAGAAGCTAATACTATTCTTAAGCTCTATAATAATAATATTTAAAAAGTAAATAGGAAAATTATAATTAAAAACTAGGAACTTCCTATTTAAATTAATAATAATCTTATTAATATTTATCTTAGATAGTAAAAAAAGAAGTAAATTATTAATATAAATAGTAATAATAACTCTACTAGAAGGATTATAATAAATAAATTAATTACTAATAAGCTTCTTAAAGCTAAGAAAAATAAGCTTATTAGAAAGATAGTTCTCCTAAGTATTAGTAGATTACTTAAGGCTATAGAGGAATTAATTAAGCTAGATAATCTTATTAGGGGTCTAGCTTAGCTTAATAATTAAATACTTAAAGTAGGGATTATTTATAAAATTGGAAAGTATAGGAAATTACTTTATATAAAGGGTTTTCTTAAGCAAATTATAAAGAAAGATAGTAATAATATTAATTTAATAGGATTTATAGCTAAGTTATATAGTAAGAGTAATAAGGATATACTAAGTGATTAAGATTATAGTAATAATATTAGTTTTAAAGTAATTAATACTTTTAATTTATTAAAAGCCTTAAGTATAAATATAAGCTTTATAGTACTTTATATTACTATGCTTATTATACTTATATTTAAAGGCCTAAGTAGCTATAAATAGTATAATACCTAGGATTATATTATAAGGATTAATAAAAATAAAAGTACCTAATTTAATAAATTAGCTAATCTCTTAATAAATTACCTTATATTATTATTTAATATTACTAAAAGTTATAGCTTTATAGATAAAGTAAGGAGGTACAAAAAGAAGCTAGAAGGATATAATTATAATTTTATTAATAAATTTATTAATAATCTTAATCTATTAATTATACTAAAAAGCTTCTTAGGATTAAATATAAACTATCTTATTATAAGGTAAATATTCTTTATAGATAATAAGATAAAAGGTAATAGTAATATACTTTTTAACCGGATCCTAAACCTTGTAAAGGTAATTTCCTTAGAAGCTAATAGTATATCTTTCTAATTATAGGCTTAAAGCTTAAGTCCCTTTTTATTGGTCTTATTAGTAGATTTAGATTTAATAGTAATAGTAATATATAAGCTAAGTATATAAAGGTAGGAAATATTAGGCTTATTATTATTATTAGGTTTAAAGTAATCTTAGAAGACCTTATAAGATAACTTCTAAAATAGCTTATTATTATTATAAAATTTAATAGTAATATAATTAATAATTATTATAATAGCTATAGCTATATAATCCTAGTATTTAAATAAGAGCTAAATAGAGTTAATAAAGATAGTTTTTATATAGTTAAGAATTATATAATTAGAATACTTATAAAAGCCTATTTACTTATAGTAAAAACCGGGGGTTTAAAATATATAAATATAATGCTTATTAATTAAGGCAAGGAATTAAGTTCCTTTAAATTCCTAATTATTATTAAAATAAATCTTAGTTAAATAGGTACTTATTATTTAATATAGATATTTAAAGAGATAATAAAAAGTAATATTAATATTAGCTTTACTATTAAGAATCTTAATCTAATAATAATAAGACTTATTATTAGTTATAAGGGCAAATATAATAGCCTTAGATTTAGTAATATATAAGATAAGGTAAAGATTAATATAAACTCTATAAAAGGGAAGTAATATATACTTATAATAGATCTTTAGAGTCTAATATATTATATTAGTATAATTATAATAATAGTATACCTTTTCCTTTGGTAAGTATGGATTTTTAGGACTATTAATATATACTTTAATAGTTCTAATAATATTATTATAATTTATATAAGCTAATTAGTAATACTAGAGTTTACTATTAGAGATTTATACCTTAGTAATTATAATAATAATAATAAGAGATAGAGTAAATAATCCTTTAACCAAAAGGTAAAAACTATTATTATATAGGGAAATAATTACTATAAGGTAGCCTTATAAATTAAAGATATAATTCTTAAAAAGAAAACTACTCTTAAGATAAGTTCTAAGGCCTAAGAGGATATTTAAGGGAAAAATTATTATAAGTAATACTTCTTAGAGAATAATTAAAATTATATATTTAGATAGCTTAAAAGTAAGCTTAATAGTACTAATATATATAGGCTTAATAGGACTATTATTAGTAATAATAGTGCCTTATTAAATAAGAGGGAATATTTTATTTTCCTTAAACTATTTAAGGTTATTAGTAATATATATATTAAAATTAGAATCCTAGAGCTAGTAGTCTTTACTATAGTTACTATTAGTATAATAGGAATTCTAGGTTATTAGAGATTAGATAATATTAGATTTAGTAATAGAATATTTATCTATAGTTATATTCTTAGGTATAGAGATTACTATTAAGGGCTTATTTATAGAAATAATTACTAAAGTAAAGGATAATTTCCTTTATTTACTATACTTTTAAAGGTTAATTATACTAAGGGTATATTTAATAGCCTAAGTAATAGTAAGGATAGTATTATTAGAAGCTATTATTAAGGATTAGTTTAGTAAAAAGAAATTAAAGTAAGAAGTAATACTTTATTTCTTAGTTAATATTTTAGGAATTAGATTAAAAGTATTATAATTAATATTACTATAAGGATTATTACTATCTTAGGAGTAAGATAGGCACTTTTTAGGATATATAGTATAGTAGTCTAGGCAAATATACCCTTATTAGCTATAGCTATAATACTTCTTATTAAAGTTAGGATTTTTCTTTAATTTTTTAGTAAGCTTTTTAAATAAAAGATTAATACCTTAGGGGTTAACTAAATCTTAAGGGGTAGATTTATTAGTATTAGTCTTAGTATTATTATTATCTTAAGGCTTAGATAGTTAATAATTAAAGGAATAATTACTTTTATTATTATTAGAGCTAAAGTAAGAATTAAATTATTCTTTATTAAAATATTAATCTATAAAGATAATATTATTATAATAGCTTTAGAAAGCTTCCTTAATATTATAAAAATTAAAGATTTTATTAAAAAAATATTAGAATTTATAATATTTATTAACCTAAATAATAAAAGTAAAATAAAGAGAATTATAGAAAAGATAATAAATTTAATTATTATTTATACTACTACTTATAATCCTTAGCTATATAAGTAGCTAGGTAAATTTAATAATATAATAAAAGCTATTATATATACTTTTATACTTTAGAAACTAAAGTTAAGTATAAATATAATCTTCTTAAAAAGAGTTATAATTATAGTATTATTCCTAGAGGGCAAAAAAGGCTTATAATCTAAAAGTAATATCTTTAATAATTATCTTAGCTTCTCCTTTAATAGAGCCCTAAATATAGCTAAAAAGCTTATCTTTACTAAAAGTTAAAAGTAAAATAGTTATATTATAATTTATAGTAGTAAGGGTAATTATAAAGAATAAACTCTAGGAAGATTAATCTTTTAAGTTCTTAAGAAAATTAGAGTTAAAAAAAATAAAAAAGAAATAGGTAAAATAAATAGCTTTATAATATTACTTTTTATTAATATTTATTTTTAAATAATAAGATATTATAATAATATAGGTTTCTAGTATATATATATATCTATATTTAGCTAGAATAATATTTAAGATATTATTTATATTATTATAGCTAAAGGAAGATAATAATAAAAAAAGAGCTATAATTAATAAGGATTTAATTATAAAATTATAATCCTAAGGATTTTATATTAAAAGTAAAAGCTACTAAGAAAAAAGATTATTTTACTATAATATCTAAAAATAATTAAAAGATTAAAAATAAAAATAATAATTATACTAAAGATTATTTATAAAATAAAAAATATAAAGGCTTTTAAGCTAATTTATAGGATAATAAAAATTAATATTATAAAAATAATAAAACTAAGAGGATTATACTTTAAAAAGCTATAAGAAATAGAATATTAACTAAGGCAAAGAAAAGGAAAGGTATATTAGGGCAAGGCCTAGGCTTATAACCAGTGGAAAGGAACTGCCTTATTAGGCAAAAGAGGCATTTTAGTATATTAGGTTTTATTAATTATTATTATTATTATAGGAATACAAGGAAGCCCTGATGGCTTCCTTTGTTATTCTCCTCACGTGACACGTGGGGTCACGTGACACCGCCATCCCTCACAGCCGCTACTCCGCGTTTTTCTGGTTCATCATGCTGCCATGATACCCCCGATAGTGTGAAATTTTGGTAGTTTCGCAATCAAAGTTATCCTTGGATAGTTTGATATTCGATTTCAACTGAAATGGCCTGGATCGTGTAAGTTTGCATTGTAGTACTTCACGTTGATTCCGGATAACAACTAGTATAAACAACGAGATTTAAGGCCTACTACTCGCTTTTGGTAAAAGTCATAGATATAATACAAACCTTTTTGAACTTTGCTCGAAACCACCCCAGCATTAATTTATTTTCCAAATGTTCTTCTTAGTCATCTGTGATATTGTACTGCTATGCCTTAAGGAACTTAAAGGTCTTTCTCCTTCCGCTCAAAATTACAGGTCTACCCCCTCCCCTCCCTAAATTAGACAAAATCACAGGATCTAGCACCTAATAGATCATGTGAGAGCTATAGATAGCTTCTAGGACATCTTATTGGTGATTAGTCTAGGTTTTATGGACCCTGCTGTGGACCCCGCTTTCACGGCTCTCTGCAGTTGTGCGCCAAGCACAACTGCAGAGAGCCAGTGTAGAGCGGATTCCTCAGCTCTTATATAAAATCATTAATCAGAAGTGACTCAAGGCTCATCTGCGCAAAAGGGAGCTGAATACCCCGGCGAACGTTGCCTTCCACATAGTTATGTTGTACTGCTACTGCCGTTTCTTGTCGCATCAACAAGACGACTGACTGATATCGGAAGAATAATATTCCGGTCACCCCGCGCAACGCCACTTTATCAACAACAGACGTCACAGCGCAGTCGCTTTAATTTGATGGACAGACCAACTGGTAGCTATCGCGACACGACGAACAAGCTCAAATGCTCTCCACGTTCTAGCGATGCCCGGCGCAGATAGAATACTCGCTTGGATTGAGGGCATCTCCACCGATCCTGAAAACCCAACACCCTCCAATGCGACATTCCCCAAGGCCAAGGCCAAGACGCTGAAGCGACGCCGTGTGCAACAAGTGCCATCACCCGACCCTCCCTCGAGCATGTCGAGCGCCGAAATGCACAATGATGATGACGACGACGACAGAACCGGCCGCGCGAGCAAGCGAATCCACCTTGACGACGAGACACCACGGCCGAAGCAGCGCAGACGACGTGCCGTCTCTCCACACTCCCTCTCCGGGTCGACATCGGCTTGGTCGCAGTCTCAATCGTCGAGTCGCGCATCGCCGCAAAAACATCTTGCTGCACTTGAGCTGAGCGACCGGGGCGTTTCCATGCGTTCTCTGTCGCTTATTCCGAAGCACTTCGACGAGCTGCGACACATGATTTCCGCCATGAGGCAGATGACACACGGTGCTGGGATTCTCACTATTGACATGAAGGAGAAAATGCTGTCGCACCCCGACGAGCAGGTGGCCGAACTTGGAGATCTAGACTTTCTGTTTGCCGAGGAGAAGCCTAATATTGGTCGCATGCCTGGTATTGAACCGGTGCTTGGCATGCTGGCCGTTGCGGCCGAGTGCCAGGACAACCTCCACCCAGAGGCCAACTGGAACTCGATGGTCCACCAAGAACTACTGCGTCTTGCGCTGAAATCACCCAAATGGCCTGCTGTCAAGACACTTGTCGATTATATGCCATCGTAAGTGAGATTGTATCTCCCGACCTGGCTTGTTTGCTAAACCCTGACCAGTTCCACGGCTGCTCTGATCCCCGAGTACCTTCCACCCTTTTCGCCCTCTAAAAAAGTCGACTTCTCCATTTACATTGAACCATCCGTGGACGATGAATCAGATACGATTCAATCTAGAATTACCGAGATCCGCCAGGGCCTACCCGGAAATGCCATCAACCACACAAACTTCTATCCCCTCCGACAACGACCCATCGCCTTGAGCATCGAGACTAAGAAGACTGGCGAGGGATGGGACGGTGCCACAGTGCAGATGGGGGTCTGGCACTCTGCCCATTGGGCTTTTCTACGGGAGCTGGCCGGCATGACAGACCATCAGCCAGCCGCGGACACGCTGCCTCCTTTCTTGCCTGGAATCATCGTTCAAGGCCATGACTGGAACTTGGTTTTTACCACGCAAGAAGGCACTCAGACGGTTCTTTGGACTAAATTGACCATTGGATCTACTAGCGATGTTTTGGGCATCTACAAGATCATCTATGCTCTTCGTCTCCTTGGACACTGGGCCAAGGCCAATTACTGGCCTTACCTTAGGAATATGTTTCTGCCTGACCAACGGAGCGCCGAGCTTGGTGGATGAAGAGGCGGACTGAGTGCCAAGCAAGAAATACCTTGTCGCTATTGCTGATGAAAATCACGTGGTAGCTATTTCAGCAATCAAGCTCACTCAGGCTGTGCAATCAACAGGCCGAGTGTGTCTGCCGTCGATGGCCAGATTTGATACGTCGTGTTGTCGCCAAAAATTTGCAAGATGCAGCAGCAATGGCTGCCACGCGTTGGATGGCGGATCAAATGCTGTGGGTTTCTTACGACCTCGAAATGGTCTCAGGGCGATGAAGCCCAAAAAAGACCTTCCCGGAGCTTTGACATTTGTAAACTTCACTGCACGTCGTTCGGAACTTGGATTCGTAAGTTTAACAATGACAAATTGTTTGTAATCACTGCTAACACTAGCATAGCCCACAAGACGAGTTTGTGCGCAGAATTTGGAATGTTAGTTAAGCACATTGATGGAATCCCTGAAGCAAACCACTTCCTCATATCTGCTATTTGTATCAATGAGAGATAAATATGTCATCATGATTGATCTAGTCGTGGTGAGAAATTGTGAGATGAATAAGAATAATTGTATGCAACTGGAGACATCGCATCTGTTCATAATAGAAAAGTTGGGTATTTATTCTATGTCTATAATGCCAAGCGGGATGGAAATCAATTCTCTCTAATAACTAGACAGCCCAAAACACATCGAATTTTCTGATTGCAACAACTACTTCAAAATTTAGAAGCCGGAGCGCTTACGGAAGCCTGGAACTGCTCGCTGAAGGGGTAGTCGTTGTAACCCTCATTGCTCTTCTTGACGTAGAACATGTCGCGGTTATACGGGGTCAAGGGCAGCCCATGCTTGGCCCGGAAAACCAAGTCGGGGTTGGAGATGAAGTATCGTCCAATGGCAATAACAACATCCCACTTCTTGTATTGACCGTCAACTGCTTCGACAGCTGTGTGGGGCTCGTACCCGCCCCCGACGATGACAGGGGTTCGGTTATCCCACTGCTCAAGGAAGAACTCAAGTCGCTGCTCCTTGCTGAATGGGTTGACGCTATCCGAAGGCTGCCGAGGAGCGATGCCCAGATGAATGGGGTTACCGCGCGGCTCAACAAGAGACAGATATGCCAGGTTATATCCAGCATCCTTAAGCTCTTGGAGAATATACCCAGTCTGCTCCCAGGTATCAGTGGAATAGGAACCCTGGAAGGTTGCAAAGGGGCTGAGGCGCAGGCCGGTTCTTTCAGCACCAATTTCTTCAGTCACCGCCTTGATGATTTCTAGCAAAAAGCGTGCTCGGTTTTCGACTGAGCCACCCCACTTGTCGGTGCGGTTGTTGACGCTATCTCGGGTGAATTGATCAATCAGGTACCCGTGGGCTCCGTGGATCTCGACGCCGTCGCCTCCAGCAGCAATGACGTTCTTGGCAGCATTTCGGAACTCTGCAATCTTTTGCCAGATTTCCTCCTCAGTCAAGGCCTCGGGGGCTTCCGGTCGGCCTTCCATCTGCTTGTTGCTGCTGGAGGCGTATTTGAAGCCGCGGCTCTTGACGTACTCGGGGTTACCGGCGCGACCTAGGTCCCACAGCTGCTGGAACATGAAGCTGTCCTTGGCATGGACGGCCTCATAGATGCGCCCCCAGCCAGCAATCTCTTCCTCGGTCGAGACTCCTGGCAGATTAGGGTCTGCTTCTGCCGCTTGGGAAACGCCGGTTGCCTCGCTGATGAGGAGAGTCCCAGGAGTCGATGCGCGATCGGCATAGTACTGGACCATCATATCAAGAGGAGCATGGTTATCGTCGTTGCGATAGCGGGTGAGAGGAGGCATGGCGATACGGTGGGAGAGGGTAAGGTTACCCACTTTGATGGGTTGCCATAGCCGAGAGTTGGAAGAGGCCATGATGTGAGGCGATGAAGTAATTTCGAGTTGAAAGGAGCCGATATTGTACAGATTAGATGACTGGTTTCAATTTATTTGGCTTGATGGCCCAAAACAATCCATTCGTCGCGGCGAAGAGCCGTTCTCATATACATGTTTGCCATCATCAGAGCCGTCATGATGCTACGATGCAACTGGCCTGTGCTGTGTGTGTCTGTTATTCCGGTTGCGTAACACTTTGCAACCATTATTAAGCCCCGACGACAATTTCCATGTCGAAAAGTCCGTGGACAGTCCACGGACTTTGAGAAGATGATGAAGAAAAAAAAAACCAGTAGAGCGGATCCGCCTCGTGGCAATTGAGCAGACACGGTCCCATCGCCCCACCATCGCCAGTGGATAGATAATAGGGCCGCACTCCATCGGCGGCTCCGGCGAGGCGTAGAAATTTCTCTTGGTTGACGCCATTGTCTGTTGTGCTTACAGATGTGCATGTGCTTTCTGTCGGATACCTGCTGCATTCACCGCCATCATGGCCCCGCCACAAAACCAAATACTGTATAACCCCTGGGCTAGTAAGCGTCGACAGCAAGACTTGTGGGCAGGTTGGTGTCGCGTCAAAACCCTGCATCTTTAGTTGGTGGATCTATGCACGACCTGGTTCTTCTACGCGGTAAATGGGTTGTCGGCTACCACTGCCGTTTTGTCCACTGTAGCTCTCTTGGCACTGTCGCCCTCAAGCCTGCTGCCACGGGCATCGTAATGGAACGATCCGATACTAGTGTCTGGCTCTGTCGATTGTTCGTTTTAGGAGAGCCAGGTGTCAATGGAGATGGTGGCGGAACTAAACTCTAAGGATTATTAAAGGAGAACTCTTCTCTGGTTAGCTGACCAAAAAGGGGCGACTTGACTGGCTAAAAAGTTGGCCACATACTAAAAATAATTGTCATAGATCTATCGCTGTCGTTTTTGCACGTATTATTTTCAACTTTTAACCTTTGTCACCCTACATTATATACCGATCTCTAATACGGCGCCTAGATCGAGCGCCCTGTTATTATCTACCATGACAGACAAGATATTGTTTTGCTTTTCTGACCATTTGATAAAAATGATTGGTCATCATAGATACTGGAAATGAATCGCCGTCTTACCAATACTACATTGTAGATGTTGCTTGGGTTATATTCTCTATCCCATACCCAGAAATGCGACTAAGATGTCCAAATTCCTTCCAAGGTGTGCTTCTAGAAGCCAGCATGCCGCCCAGAGGCCATCCGGCTGATGCGCGCAAGGGACATGTTCGATAAAAGTTAACCTGATCGGTGGAAACCTTCAACGCAACCCCTGCGAGCTTTTCAGTAAAATACTAACACCCTCTCTACCAAAGGGGTGGTACTTTTATACACATCAAGGTTGCTTTGGCGGGCCAAGTGTCCGCGTGACACGCCTGTCGACGCCAAAGATAGTTTCGCATTTTGCTGGCCGTTCGCTTAACGTTTATGGCTTCACTGGATAACTAGATAAAACCGTTTTCCATCATTATTTTCCAAATTTTCTTTGGGGTCTATTTTACCTCTGTCTGACCTTGATTGTTGGTCGGAAAGTATTTAATAGCTCGCCCTCTGCCACACCAGACTTATGAACCGTGACTTGCAATTTTCTCAGAGACCGAATACATTTCATCCCAGGCCAAATCAAAATTTCCATCGCATTAATAAATCATGGATGTTTTCTCCAAATTCACCCCGGAGTTGCGACTTTATATTCTCCAGTCAGTCAGTGACCTTACTGATGCCATTGTACTGAGTCACGCGTCGCCAATCATGTTCCAGTCCTTTCATCAATTTAAGGGCAGCATTTGTATTGGGTTTTTAAGGAACAGATTCGGAGAGGATCTAATCCAAGACGCTATGGCCATTCTTACATTCCCCAAGGTTCAAGCTCCACTAAATATAACTGCACACAACAAAGCTATCCACGCACATCTTCGCCAATGGGGGCAGAAAACCCTCCCAAGCCCAACCAAGCTACACTGCCAAAATCGCCCATTAATATTTGATTTAATATCAATTTATGATCATCTATGGCTTTTTATTGATGACTTTTTATCAAAAGCAACAAGCGACTTTCTTCCTTATTCATATCGCCGCCTTCCAAAATGGTCACCATTCTCTAATACAAATACGCAGCTACAGTTGCATAAAGAGGCTAAGAATTTTGATAGGGATACTTTAAATGAGACTCAAAAGCGTCAAATCTTACAGGCATTCCTTCGATATGAGTTGCTTTGTCGCATATATGGCCCCCGAGGAAATGACTGCTCCTTCTTTGAAAATCATAATCTCAGTGAGCTTTGGAGAAATGCTCTACAACCTCCAGGTCTCATATATGATCATTTGTTCGACAAGAATGACCCATTCCGATATTGGGATTGGGCAATCTTGAACAAGTATGAAGGGAACTCCATTTCCACACATGAACTTCAGCTACTTCCATGCGTGCGCGAGTATGTCCTTACTCTCTACGAAGCATACGTTGCGGAAGATTTGCGTATGGTGCTCCCTACCCCCAACGGCCAGGATCGTCCAGAATTTGATGTTGGGGTGCCAGATGGGGATATCCCCAGTCCAGGAATAATACAACCAAGTGTATTCAATAACTTTGAAACTACTTGGCGTGATCAAACAGCATCATTACTAGTCTCGGGAGGCTTTGATATCATCACTTCAATCCTTCGTTTCGGAAACAAAAACAATGTGCTTTCTAATCTAAGGCATCAATCATCACTTATAAGCCCCCCTCGGAAGAACAGCACTAACATCAACGTTCCAATTGAAGGCCCAGTCTCATTTACAAACACGTCCTGGTATGCGAATAAGTTTATCAGGCTCTATCGGCAGCGTGCTTGGCCGCTGTTCAATGAAAGAAGGGCCGGGCCCAAGTTACCAACTGAAGAGGAGTATAGCAATATATATGGCCCGGGGCCCAATAATGGGCAAAATGAGTGGGGTCTAGACAAAGAGCACGCGAGAAACGAGCTCATTTCCCACGGGAGTGGGATATACACGTCCAAGGGGCTCGAAAGCTTCAGGGAGCCGTTTTGGGAGGCCCCGCTCATCAGACCAGATTGGCCTTCTTTTCTTGAGATATCAACATTGAACACCTAAGCGCAAACATGCAGTCAATATTTTGTTTCTTTGGTGGAACGTTAAAAGAACTAAGCGCCATGAGTCAATTATAGCTCGTAAATATTAATAGCGACGAGGAAATAAATAATTAACTAATACCTGCATTGAGTTGGATTATATCCAGAACAAAAGACGGGGCAGATTTTTATTATTGTATAAGCCAAGTGCGAGATATCTTAAAGGGAGGTTCCGTTGATGAACCGTTCAAACATTGTGGTAAGTGTTTCGGGCCTATCAAACTATTAGAATAAATGCCTCTAGGCAATGCAGTTTAACTCAGAGGTATGGAATGCATTATGTACAGTTTATGCCCAAACTGACAAAAAAGCCTTCACGTCACCTTGCCAGCCCTGTTTTCGTGGCGAAGGTTGTTTAAACGGATAATCGCATTCGATGCGCGGAGCGGCTGTCTGCGCCCGATTCCGCACACTCGACCACAAGGAGGCCCTGTCCTCAACCGACTTCCAAGAACTATCATTCTAAGCAGCTAATTTGCACTGTTCTCGATGGCCCTTCACTTCCGGCAATATTAGTAGTTTGTCTGAAGGCGCCACCGAACCAGAATGCAGTACTCAATTTAATCACGAGAACCCATATATTCTAAAAGGATATGCATCATCATGTAATTATATTATGCTCCATTTGTCGACATCAATAAATGTCACAAGCCTTCCGAAGCCTGAAGAAATGGCTTTGACCACAACTCTCTACTGCCTGGTGGGTCAGTGCGTGCAGCCACCTCCAAAACCCGTCCTGCGTCGAATGCATGTCCAACTTATACATAAACACTCAGCCAGAGAGGTCCCTCATTCTTTGCTCAAATTATCCCGCATTAATAATACTATTAGTTTAATATATTAATCTGGTATAGTTTAAATTTTTAGCAGAATCTAACCGTAGCGCAGTGAGAGACTTTAGTGAAATTCAATCTTGCTTTGACAGATATTCCACCCGCACTCGCACACGGGTGGCGGAGACATGGCATACAAACACGAACAAGTAAAGGCACCTGCGAATGAGTGGAGCAGATAGTTCATCCGAATAAATTAAAATTGAATATCATACAATATAACATCGGGCCGTTTTCATTCATCTGTAAATCTCACAGACGCACTTGCCGCTATCGCAGATGCGGGGTTTTTTTTTTCATTGTCACACCTTAGAATTGGGGAGGATTTTGTGTAGTGGATGTACTGTAACTTTTTATGTGTTCGCCACCCGAGTCGCTCGTTTGTCCAACGTACGATGTAGCCCCGGACCCATTAAACTCAAGCAAGATCCTAGCTTCGGATGCTCGACGTGCTTCACCGAAACTTCGGATCAGCGTGCAATTGGTTCGCTTTTGCTCAGTGGAGATCGTGTATCTAGAGTTTAGTTCCGACGGAGATGAGCCTCCAGGATGTGAAGGTTTTAGCCGAGGCATGTGTCGTCGCAGCCATTCGAGACTGCGGTAAAAACTTGTCTCATCCTACTGGACAGAAGTCTGTTGAAAGTTTTCCGACGTCTTCACTCCGATTGGTAAATACTTATAAAGATGCGGAGGACGGCATTTTTCTAGGAACAGCAATCGTATAATCGTATGTATAAGGGAAAATGCCTCGATGTGACGCGCGCGTCTACATAATACGAATGCTATACTTGTCAGTATGACGCCAAGATTGAAGCCACCAAAGCCTACCAAGCCTTAGATATCGTCATCACATCAGCTTAAAGGCCAAGGTCGGTTATATGCTTATCGATTAGAGAGTCACAAATGGATCGCCGGAGAGATAATTTCACAAAGCTAGAAACGCTTTACATTAAAAAAAGGTCCCATTAGCAATTAGATACTAAAGTGTAGCTTGAGTGGCTTATGCACCATGCTATAGCGAATAGCATGCATCATGGCGCAGTTCTCTGCTTTGTAGACCTCCAGTGACCTTTCTACTCTAGCCGTAAGAAGATGTAAATGTTTTCCCATCCAACCACTTTGCATAGGTCCGTGTCCTTGAACAAACTTGGGGACCGGTGAGTACGTATCCAAGCAGATGCTTCATCTGCCTAGATATTGCGAAAGATGTGCAGAAATAGTACGCTACGTAAAGACTGCTGTCAAAGTTGCGCGATATCGCATAGTAGGATCGGATTGGGGGCCTAGCTCAAGCAGAATTTATGTTGGGTTTTATTAGGGTATCACTTGGAGAAAATATTTGTCAAGACAGAGTACGCCATGGAAAATAAGAGACAAATGCTGGTCGCGTTTTAATAGTAAAACCAGGAAATGCAAATACTTGGCTACTCGTTCATTCTCATGGTTTTCTGTTTTCTTTTTATCATTTTCTTTTTCTACGGTGAGCAGTGCTAACCGAAGTTAGTGACATAGATGTGACAACTGCCTCGCCCAAGACATCAACTAATGGGTGAACAAAATACACATCATCATTCTACAATGTTGGGACAATGCGTTTTTCTGTTGGTTATCCTCTGTATTGGTTTCGATAATCCTGAATTTGACCTGGAGACTATTCTGGAGACTATTCTAAGGATCAAATACAGGGAGAAACCTGCATAGTAAAGTGAAAGAATATATGCTGAATTGTCCGAACTTACAAAGTGTAGACAAAATCTGGTCGTAAATCCCCCTTGATCCAGCGCTCCTCTTCCGTTAGCTCAGCCCATTCAGCATCCAAGCGGCCCTTTTTGCGGTCGCTATTCAGCTTGCGCAAGCTCAGGTGCATGAAGATGCTTCCACCGAGGAGAAATACGGTCAAGTATGCAAGCACTACACCATGTCCTGTCCTGTACTTGGGCCGCTCTTTGGCCAAATAAATGTTGGACGAAACTACGCCATTGAGGTTACCCCAACCGACGACCATGCCCAAGACGAATGCCCGTTTCAGCGAACCTTCAGTATTGTTTACCACCCAGGTAATTGTGTTGGGAATGGTTGGATAGATGCCTGTTAATACGGTCAGTAAAACCACCAAGTGGTCAAGTCAAAGCATAATTGGACGTACCCATTGCGCCAAAGAAGACTGCAGCATATTGAACATTGGAGTTTGTACTACCCAGAAGCATGGTAAATCCGATGATGGCGAGTGAAACAGGCAACATGTTACAGTACCCACGCCATCGAGTCCGATCAGCCATAATACCGATGACGATGGTGAAGACGGCTGCGCAGGCATATGGGGGCACAGATAAAAGCTGAGCCTTTGTGCCGTTGTAGCCCATGCCATTAATGATTGTGGGGAGGAAGAGAGAAAAGGCATATAGGGGTGTCCCGCAGCCCATGAAGACCACCATGTAACCGTACGTCTTCCAGTCTTTCAGGGCGGCGTAAATGTGTCGTTTATCAAAGTCTTCAGCAGTGCGCCCCTGGCGATCCATGATGAGACGACGCTGCACACGGATTCGGTCCTCGGGGGAGAGGAAGCGTGCGGTGTCCGGCCAGTCAAAAATCATCCACCAGCAAAAGGCACCGACGAAAACCGTGGCCAAACCTTCAAGAATAAATATCCATGCCCATCCGGGCTTGCCTCCAACACCATCCATTTTCGCAATGGCGGCAGCCAGGAGCCCACCGAACGAACCCGCTAGGGCGGCCGCGGAGAAGAATATGGACGATCGAGCTCCAACCTCGGAGCCCTTGTACCAGCATGAGAGGTAGTAGCTTACGCCTGGATACAGACCAGCTTCAGTGACGCCCAGAAAGAATCGGGCAGCAAGGAGCCCGGCGTAGTTGGTGCACAATCCCATCAGGGTCATGATGGTACCCCAGGCCATGATGATCATGGTGAAGAAGATTCGAGGCGTGAGCCGCTTGAGAAGGGTATTGGTGATGGGCTCGGAAATGGCGTAACTGATGAAGAAAATGGTAAGGGACATGTTGTAATCGCTGCCACTCATGCGGAGATCGGCCTCCATGCCTTCGAGACGAGCATTGCCAATATTGGTTCTGTCGAGGAACGAAAGTAGATATAGGAGCGAGAGCCAGGGGATTAGCCACATGTCAACCTTCCACATCAACTTCTTGTCCTAGATGTGATGTCAGTACACCAATAGCGAGGGTCGTGAAGTTGGGTCAACTTACAATTATTGCGCGCTCCTCGTCACTTTTGCCTTCATCGGGGTCCGGAAGATTGGCTAACAGCATAGCACGCTCATACTCAACACCAGATTTGGACGCCCCCTCTGCGCCACCAACTACATTCTCGACGTCATCGGCGGAAGGCTTCTCGTCTTTGATGTTACCCATCTTGGCAATTTGCGCCTAATGTTGAGGTATCAATCAAAATTAGCAAAAGACAGTTGACTTGTTTTTCCTCGAGGCCTGATAGGAAGGGGCAACACACGGGCAATACAAACAGACACCCATATATATACCTGATTTCAAGTCCGGGGAAATGATGTCTCGACTTAGATAATCCATGGGTCGAACTAGGATGTTCCCCCGGATGAGTCGGACTTTTGTGGGTAAAAGGTCATGTCTTGTGCCGTTTTCTCCAACGCTATAATGGACAAGACATTTTGGCAACCTGGTGATTGGTGTGGCGGGTGCGGGGAAGACAGGGAGCGCAAACCTTCCCCCATGCCAAGCAACTTAATTCTTGTTATGGTTATCTTTGGGCATATGCGACGAAATGGGTAGACCCGTTTCTTTGACTTGGTCTTCACGGAAGAAACTGAGTACCTATTCTCTTGCGCTTAATGGAGTATTACGCGTGCGTCATTCTCAACAGTCAATTGGGTCCAAGATCCAAGACTTTAGCTTGGCATCCAAGTCACCGCGGGGAAGGTGGAGTTTGGTTATTTGATATCCTAGAGGTCCAGTTCTTCAACCCACAGAGGTATCCAAATCGTGCCCCCCCCCCAGCCAGCACAATATAAGCTACCCATAGCAATGTTAGCAACTAGGCCATCATATTGAGAAATTATAAGGAAATTTGATTAATATATAATATAATTATATATTATAAATTAACAAACTATTCATTCCCAACGCCTGTATTAGAATTAGGCTTCAATGGGGAAAAAAGATCAAAGTTTGGGGTAAAGAAACTTTATTTAAGGTATTAAAGGTTAAAATACGACAGGTTTGTTGTTCACTCAATTGCATCACACAGTGGGGAGGGTTTTATATCGAGGCAGAAGTGCTTCCACAAGGTCGGCTCACTCGGCTACGTAGCATTTCATAGCTTGGCATTGCCCTGGTCGTAACACAGCCATGATTTGGAGAAAGTGGATCGCGCTACACTTCGTCACGCGACAGGTTGGTGGAGAATAACGACCAAGGCCGCATATTCAGAGCATTCGCTCCCCGTCAAGCGGGGAGGGATTGATGATGGCTTGCTATGCGCAATATATCCCGCGGTTCCGGGCCATCACTCCAACCAAATACATCCGCTGCCTCGAATCTAATTAGGCCATGTACGGCGACTTTTTTTTGGGCAGCGGTGTATGATTGTGCATGACCACTAGTTTTCCTGCAGTCTAAGTGTTGAGACAACTTGACCAGCTTGCGTAAGTGACTGCTTGGATTCAACGAGGCTCCTCGCTGACTACTCAAGTCGTCCAAAACTAGACGGCGTACTAGCTTCACACTAGGTCCAGATCATTGGCTACCACTATAATATAGTACTCATGGCCAACAAAGCCTAGTCTTTACCTTAGTTTGGACCTCTTGCTCTTCAGCCGTGCTCAGCCACTTCAGTTGGCATCCGCTTCCATTACCCTTACTTGAACATCAAATTTAAGAGTCCATGTTAAGTATCTATTTTGCTGTGTGTGATCAGTCATAAAAGACTGACTGTCGCGGTCTTGGATTTTCCAGAATGCCATGGCGGCCTGCTTCATAGTTGGGCAGAAAGATTCGATCCTTGACCGCATGTTTCTAAACAGGACTGAAGTTGACTCGTTTAATGTATGGGAATAATAAGCTATACGTCATTTATGTATTAATTCCAATAAGAAGACCTCATAAACCACCAGCGAGGCTGATTGCCAAAAGTGGCCATACCTGCTTGCGAGTGCCGATTTTGCCGATTTTGCCGTCCGTCCCGATATTGGTCCTCTCAATGGCTTGCACATCTGTAAAGCTGGCGGTATATTAGGCATCTATTTTCAAAGAATAGTGCGCCATTGTCAAGCCACTACCAGCTGGGTGACACTTTGTTTTGTTTTGTGGCAGCAATTAACACGCTATTGCAGCCACAAAAGTGATTCAATGTCACAGTGGCTGTGTCAGTCTCCAAGACTAATCCATGTACAGTTCAGGCCCTCCGTTTACCGTCGGAGACGCTAAAAAGAGTCAATTGGCCGTAGGACCAATTGGCGCTTACGGCTTGGAAAAGTCCAGTTGGTAGGGCTGAAAGGCCATGTTCTCATGGTTTGCATCATGGCAGTAGTGGTCGCCACAAAATTCAACTTTTCTATAAAGAGAGGTGCAATCGACCTGGAAGTTTGTCGCAATGATCGGTTCTTTCCTTTCTTTATCTATTCAAACTTTTCCTCCGCTCCATTATATCCTCATAATTTCACAATCTTACGTACAATAGAAATGTCGTTGACATTGTCAAACCTCTTGTCCGCTGTCTTATTTTATTTGATTGTGGGACAGGCAATTGCAAGCCCAATCAGTGAGATTCACATAACTCGTCGTTTGCACAATCACGAGCGGTTCTAACATTCGCAAAGGAAGCTCTTGCTCAAATTTCAATGATTGCGATGGACAGTTGATCTGCACAGATGGACTGTGCTCCGAGTTGTCGACCACAAAGACTTGTTCATGGGCACCTCATGGCATTGGTTAGTTCACTTGGCGTATCGGATTCAATGAATTTTTCTGATTCCATTTAAACAGGCTATACCTGCTCGAGGAACTTGGATTGCTCAGACAAGAATGTCTGTGGTCCAAGCCACGTTTGTGTTGACCAACATAGCAAAAACAAGCCGCCGTATATTATAAGTGCCGGGTGTTGGAACAATACATATTGGGTCAGCAATCCAGAGGGCTGTAGACACGGGAAATGCCCTGGAAGATGGGTGACAGTCATGATGCTGGAGGTCAAAGGCGAGCACTTTAATACTGGAAATGTTCAGGTTCAAGTACTTAGCGGCCTCACGGTTGTCAGCTCTCAAACAGTCACGGCTATTGCTGGGAAGCCAGGGAAAGCGGCCGGGTCGTTTGATATAAAAACGTTTGTTGAATGCCCTAAACGTCATCAGGGCTTGAGTATCAGGGTGACTGATGGATGCACTGGCAAAATTACCAGGCAGTCATATCCCGCTGAGTAGTGTAGTAACTTGAAAACATAAACTTGTAATAATCTCGTATCCCGGAGGGAGAACCACGCATTAAGCACATGCATTAACCCCCAAAAAAGACTATCTCTTTCCTTGTCTTGCGCCAACTTTCCCTGATGATTTCTTCATACTGGGTACTTGGGATATTGTTTGTATTTGGTATTAGCGGAAGCCATTGGGCTGCAAATGACCTCTTCGCAAGAGCCAAGCTTTCATTTATGTGATCATCACGCTTCTGCCATTTTTCTTGCGTCTCATTGCCAGGCCCTGAGCCCTGACCCTTTAATTCCTGGTTCATATACATGTAAAGAGTGGCGAAAAGTTCCGTAGCGTCAACGCAGACGCCTTTTGGCTGGTCGTTCCTGTTACGGTTAGTTGAAAATCAGCTCCAAATACAATCTCCCACTAAACGTACGTGAATGGACAGCTATCGCGTCCGATTGAGAGAGCAAATGTTGCTTCAAAACCATGCCGAAAGATTTGAGATGACCAATGTGTCAATAGAGTGTTCACTGACTCGTGCTGTGATTCACCGAGGCCGGGCGAATGCGTTTCGGTCACACAAGCTTGATAGAGGCTTTTGACGCCTGCTTGGGGTTTTTTTGTTTGCTTGTTTCATCCACTGGGCCTTGTCAGGGAGCCCGATAATGGAAGCTTCTGTGATGACTTGCCTCAAATGTACAGGGTTCTTTGTGCTTGGCGCACCTTGAGCATGAGCCGCCCCTTCTTCGCTTGCCAGGGTGATGGCCACATTTTGAAGCGTCGCATGCAACACGCGAGCGGCGGCAGTTGTCGCAGTTGGAAAATTGGGTTCTCTTTTGGTTTGAGATGGGCGGCATGTTTCATATCCGAGCCGCATGTCATGTATACCGTTTTGCGAGATGAAGAGGTTGGCATCCCATGTGCTTGTGGGCCAACCGTTAAACTAGAGTGATTTGGTTGCCTTTAAGCGACAAGACAGTCGTGCCACTCACAACCAATCCTCTCCATGCATACCACCAGGCGCAATTATCCGGCCTTGACCGCTTCACGGTCTTAGCCATGGCAGTCAGCCAGAACGTATTTCTACCCACGGCTTTAACGAAAAACACTGGGGAAAATCCGGCCAGGACACCCCTCGCCGCCAAGCAGCCGATCTGGACGGCCCCAAGGACAGATATAAAGACCGCAGTGTTCCTATACCGAACCGCCATGCTGCGAACCCCGGCCTTGATGTCATCAACTGTATCCTGGCATGCATTTACATAGTCAAAATGGTGGTCCAAACGGATTGTGACATGAACAATGCTGCCATCGCTCCGGTGAGTTCGGGAACTTGCATCTGAAAGGGGTTCTCGCCCAGAGACGCCACATCCATCAGGATTCCCCCGGCAATTGGCACACTGAGCACAAGCTGCGGAATGTCTGTATGCCGTTTGGCGATAGGGTACATGCTCACGAGGAATTGTATGGGAATGGCGTAAGCAAGAGCAAGGCCCGAGTTTGGAAGCCCAGAGACAATCGTCACTCCAGCGCCAAGAGTTTGTGCTGCGTACCACACCCATCCTTGGGCTGTAGTGACTTCTCCACGCACCAATGGACGGCCTCGGCACCTGGCTACCTGCCTGTAATACTCGCGGTCCAGAATGTCGTTTGTAGTGCACGCGGCTCCTCTCAAGAAGACATTGCAGACTAATAAGACGCCGGCAGTGGTAGCCAGCATTGACGGGGAAACCGTGTATCCCAGAGGGCAAGCAGCGTAGCCCAACCCCATCAAGTATGCCTTGTAGAAGACGTAAAGACCCCCAGGTTTATCAATCTTGGCAAGTTCTGCATAAGGAACCCATAATGGTGGAAGCTTGGACAGTATTGATGTCGTGGGAGGTGCCCAGTCCAACTTCGTCGCAGGGCTGTCATTTCTGAGTCCCTGTTTGATTTATTGATTGGATTGTTTTACGCCGGTGGGTTCCCATATGAGGACAACGGGCGCCTATCTAGAGCTATTCTGAGTCCCTGTGCGTGTATGGCTGGCGTTCCCTTATACGCTACACTGGTTTTATACTTTTCAAGAGCTTGAGAAAGCGGCCTCAAGTCTTGTTTGAAAACCCTTGGCACAGAGATACCAGGTAGTCCACCATATCTAAGCAATCTAAGGCAGTGACGCATCTGTCTAATCTTTTCTGATGACGTCAATCTTAATAAAAGAATGTGCTTTCAGTAAATGACAACGAGCTTGGCGGAAAGTTTCTCTGGGGTATCATGGATTCAAGATTTCTTATTTGCATAATCAGCAATAGTGGTGTTGAAATAGCAATAAAATAAAAACTGGCTTTTAGGCGCTACATAAATGACCGATGAAGGTAGTATAGAAAATATTTTAGTTATATTTTAAAATCAGTAGATAGGTGTTCGCCGCACCAATCGGCAGTAAATTATGCCTTGTTCGAGTCAACTCCACCAATTTTGGAGACATGGAGGTATGTGGATTAGGCGGGGCATCTATGCTGAATTGATGATGGTATTTCGTGCGCAGTGAATCCTTCGTGTTTAGATTCCTATTTAGAGCGTAGAGTAGCATTGTAGTCCAGGTTAGTGGTCCCAACCATGCTATTCTCAAACTGGTGCCTAAGCACAAACAGTAAGTGTAATTAGAAAACTTATATCTATATTTCGATGAAATGCAACCCAGGGATATTGATGTACTGTAAAAGTTGCATTCTTTAGCTGTAAATTAAATTCCGAATAACTACTTGGGAGATATACCTATACGGTTGTTCCGCACTGTAAGAAGCGAGACCCGCTCCGCTACAGTGCAGTAGAGGTGAACTGGGAATCCAACCAATGGCAGGGTGACATGAACTAATGGAACATGGGAGACGTGACGTGTTATGATATACAGACAGCTTCAGGAAGCTGTTCGTGTCGCGAATAAAGGGCAGTAGATAAACCATAGACAAGATAGTCGATTGTGCGACGCATTATAGCCTCAGCGTGTGTTTCCAAATAGCCCATGTTCATTACAGGAGGCCCACCACCAGTTCTCGTACTTCATCCGCACTCATTTGCTTCGCGCCCAATAATTCGTTATCCAATTGGTCTGAGAATTCACAGCCGTAGGAAGTGGCCATGGACCCGCAGAAGCAGAAGCCAAGCATTGCCGCATCTACGTCGGCCTGTGGACCTTTGCTAAGTAAGCTCTGCCAAACTCTCGTCCTTGAGCTCCTCAGTGTCCTCGACGATAGTGCTCCAGTCTCTTTCATCATGTTCCCTTGCATATTGAATGAGCTGGTTCTGCGTCACTAGAGCAGACTGGATGTAGACAATGCGGTTGGTAGTGTCAGGTTGGTTCTGGATGACGCCTAGAACAGCCTTCGCGACGTCATCAAGATTTGTGGCGCTGAAGCGCACGTCGCAGCCGTTGTACAGGGTCGCCTTGTGCTGGATGACATCAACTATAAGGCCCATCTTGAGACCCCAGTCAAGAAATAAACCATTGGCGATGGCGGTGAAGGTGAAGCCTGGGTTAAGTTTGGACTTTTCCAAGAGGTATTTCTGCACTGCGGCTTTGGGCGTACAAACAGGCAGCTGTATGCACAATGGATTGGCAGAGTCCATGCCAAACTCTGCCGGAATAAATCTTTTGACGCCCGAAGCGACTGAGGCGTCAATCAATGGATTTTGACTTCCTATCGCCAGCGTGGCAAGGCATGATACAACAACCTCGACTCCTACTAGTGCAGGCGTCAGGGATGCGGCAAAGGTAAAGTCAACCTCCTTGATGGTGAGTTTTGAATGAGGCTGTAACTTGGAGGCATTCCCACTTTTTCGAGAAAGCACTATCACCCTAAAATTCGCATTCAGGAGTGATTTGAGGATAGGAGCCCCAAGGTTGCCCATGGCTCCGGCCAGTGCGACTTGATCTAAATACATGGTTCAAGTATTGGTCCAAGGAGGATTTTTTTCAAAGAATCATTATATCGGTTATGAATGGAGAGAATATCTTGTCGCCTTCCTGGCCCTTATATACAAGGTATTTGTGGATAATGAGTAATGATTAAGAATGCAATGTGACTCAAGTAATCAGGGCCCGGATCCGAAGCCACATCAGCGCTTCCAATCACCGGGGTCAGGCACAGCAATCGAATGAGTAATTTTACAATCCGAATGAACGGCGGGGTGTTATTCCTAAGCAAGGAACCCCGGCGGATGAGAATCGGTGACTAAATAATTGATACTTCTTGGGGATACCTGATGTCCAGAGTTTCGGATCCGGTGTGGGACGCGGTTATGGGTCTAGGTTCTGACATCCGGATCCGAGCATAAGAAGGATTCTCTCTAGCCCTTGGTGCTGTCTCTTGTAGTGTTGTTTCATACCATCTTTTATTGGCTACGGCGCTGTCCTTCTTTCCCTTTGTTTTCCTTTTTGTTGCGTCACTACCCGTTCCTTTGGTAAGCGCTAATGTATCAGACCCATCTCCGGGAAGTACATTGTCATTTTACAGCAAGACACTTTGTCCGGTAATATTCAAAGGTATGCTGAATGGCTTGGATGGATCTGCTCGGCGGTAACTAAGGGATTGATAAGGTCTGGTACAGTGGTGACGTCAAAGGATATTCCGGGGATTTCAACCAGTCTACCATTCAGTAGATCAAGAGCAACACTGGCGACGTAGGTCTAATCAATACTCATGATGTCCTACACTCCTTAAATCACTAAAGAGTCTAATTCAGGTCTTTTCTGTTGACAAGGTCCGCGCTTTCCGACTTACAGGCTCCCAAATTGTGAACCAGGACTCTGCACCGTGGGGCCTTGCTGCAATCTCACGCCGAAACCCTGGCGCTACCAGTTGCAGTTATGTGCCCAGTTCTCACCGCGATCTTTGGGCCTATGTAGCTGAAGCAGGTGTGACTGCGGGAAATGACAAATTGTTTAATTACTCTATATTAAAGAAACGTATTGTGCATACAAACTCCTTCCATCCATCTTCCAATGGGGGGCTAGAGGGTGTAGGGGAAAAAAGAAACTGAAAGGAAAGAGTGTGACAAAATAATGAAAAAAAGAGAGAGCAAACGAAAGTGCTGCGCTTACCTAAAACAATCTTTGGTTAAAACGGTCCACACATCATCATCCACTCAGAGCACCAAGACTCAGCCCACCATCAAGGTCAAAGCCCTCGCTAGGTTTTTCAAGACTGCCAGCAAAGTCCATCCCAGAAAGGAATTCGATTGGTATATTGACAAACGTAGAAGCATCCAGCTCCGATTCAGAAAATAAGCCGTCAAGAGATGGCATGACAGTCAGATCAGGGTGGTTATAGGTGCTGGAATCCGGACGCATGTTTTTGGAGATGCTGTTCAGACAGCCCAGATGTGGCTGTGGCTGTGGCTGTGTTGTGACAGAGCTGACCGAGGCCGACACAGGGAACACGAGAGAAGACGATACAGTGTTTATTCGCACTGTATTCGTTGAGATGGCCCTACCACTGTGGCTTTCTGGCGGTGCCCTGGAATTGGTCTCTGCGGCGACCGTTACAGCGCTGACAGCAACAACAGGAACAGCAGGGCGTAGCCTGTAACGCCGTTGTTCAAGCGAAACCTCAAACAGCATGCGCTCAATCCCCTCTTGAAGCGGCAAAATGGCTTCGGAATCGGCGTGGATATTGAGAGAATGTAATAATGATGGCAAGCCAGAAAGTAGCGATGGTTTAGCACGACTGCGAAGCAGCGCGATGGGCTCATTGACTCCATCCTCTACGTATGGCGACGAAGGTGGCTCGTGTCCCTGGAATACTTGGGCCCAGACCCAAAACCATTTTTCCTCATCAGTGTGACGCCGAGGCACACTGCTGAGGACGCCAAGCTCATCGTCTGTCAAGCTCTCCGGCCCCGGAATAACAGGGCAGTCGGCGAGGGCTTTGTGGGCTTGGCACATTTCTGGAGTTTCCCACTGGGCCCAGCATCTTTCGCAATAGTGACGGTCCTTTAGGGCCTTTAGGCTGTGGCAGCGGGTCAGGTGCTGTCTAACATCGGCGTATCTCCGCAGCTTGTGTTTTTCCACGCAGCGGTAATAGGTCCATGGGTCCAGCTTGTAAAACGGACAGGCCCAGAGCCGATTGTTACTTGAGGAACAGAAATCTTCATCGTCCTGGTCTTCCCGTCGCCTCTTTTTTGTGACGCTGGGTTGGGACAGGGAAGTGGGAGGGGTTGTGGATACGGTAGCTTCTTTCCCCTCGCACTGTACTGTCGCACAATTGTGGGTGATGTCGTCGGTGAGCTGCGGCGTCATGTCTTGTTGCCATGCTGCGAGACCGTCTCCGTGACTCCCATTGCCGTCTGTGACAGGCATTCGGCGAGACCTCAAACGGCCAAGATTTAACAAGTGGCGGGACATGAGATTGAGATGAAGAGACCCCTCCCGGCGTCCAAATGCACGGTCGTGGTGGAGATTAAATAGTAAATGAAAAGTAATAGTCGGTTGACGGTCGCCCCAGTAGAGTAGTTGCCAATATTGGATGCAGTTGTGTTGGTCAGATTGAGTTATGACCACCTACGAGTACTTGTTCGGTGATGGCGAGGGGGGGCTAGTGATATAATAGATCTGGGCCTGATCTTTTCTCTGGGATTGCCGTAATCCTGAGAGCCCCACAGTGACATTGAACATAATAATTATAGCGCTGTATCTCATTTGATTGGCGTGTCTACTTGATCTTCTCGCGAATCGAAAGCCCGAACCTGAGACCAACCTAAAAGTTTGTCCAACACCAATTAGGGCTGTGGCTAAACATCATGTCGCAAAGAGTTCGGCCATAAAAAAAATTTTATGTTTCCGTTTAAACATCCAGTAGATAATTATTATTGATCCTGGATAATTTAATGCCGCCCACAAATCTGTCTATTGTCCCCACCTCCCTCAGAATTTAGAAATTTGGTACCGTCTTGATAAATATGCCACAAAAGCCCCCATCGCAAACAAAATACATTATCATTCTCGGTTGGTTCGCCTGTTGAAATCTCAATCAATGACCAATCCACGAAACATAACATCTTTAAGCCGCAACAAGAAGCTCATCGCCTCTTCTCTACTATGTCATGCTTCATTGTATGCAGAACTAAGGCTCATTCCACCACCATGGCTAATAAGAAATAGCCCATAGACGTTTGACAACCCCTCGCCAGTGACCCAAGGCCGAGCCATTTCCAAGTCTCCCAACCTCGGAGGTATCAAGGAATCCACCCGCCCAAGGCTCGAAAGAGCCACAGAAGGTATGGGTTTCGGCGTCCGTCCGGGCGGTAGAGCCTCGACAGGATCAGGCAGAGCAGCCGCCTTGGCCCCATAGAGATGGGGAGTGAGGTGACTCAGATCCTCATCGTCGCGAACACTGTGGTAGAGTATTTGAACTTGGCCGAGGACACTAAGGAACTCTTCTTTCTGAAACTCTTTGCTGGGAGCACTACTAGACTCTTCTGGGACCACCATTTCCACCGCCAAACCTGTCGTCGAGCCCGTGTGATAAACAGCAATAGGATCTTCTGTGTTATGCGGGGCCGAACAAGTCGCGCGCATGTTGCATAAAATGTCATTGGCGTACTGGATGTGTTTTTCGTGATTCAGATGGTTCAGCAATTCCTTCATGGCGACGGGAATTACGGCGTGCAACACATGGGTAATTGTTGTGTTGATTGCTTTGCACGCCTCGAGTGCCTTGGCACTTGACGTCTTTGAAAACAAAATCTCGGCTCGCTGGTGCTTGCTCGAAACCTGGGCATCTCTGGTAAACGGAAGAGCCAATACGGGCAGCTGATGACCGGACTCTGGCGGTGCGAGGTAGGCATGCTCGGAGCTTGTTCGTCCCATACGCTCATGACGCGACGGCTTTGTAATATTGGACTGGGAATGTGGTTCATAAACTGGCAGTCGGTCAAGTCGGGGCCGATGTGACCGACACCGACATTGGAACTTGTACTTGTGATTCAATGCAATTTGTGGTGACAGGCTGATGAGATATGCCTGGCTAGACCGAGGACAGGCTTGCTTACGCCTGCGCTTACCTCGAATACCTTTCCAAACTTGGTGGGTGATTCCACGTTCTTACTGTTGCTGTGCCTGGGCTGACAGCATGCTAGATGTTAAGGGATGAGTTGGCGGAAGCAATGGAGTATGATTGTATCGTATAAGTAAACGGAGACTTTGTGCCCGCAAAACGGAATATAACATACGCACACACACATACAGACTAATCTCACGATACTCATAATTGTTGTGGGTAATGTCTTTGCTTTTTCCCGTGGAAGCGCTGATATCCAATTGGCCTCTCGCACGCCTCCCGCGATTAGTGGAGTCAATTTGATCTCCACAACAATTATGAGGCATAGTCAGGCTAATGGATCCGCTATAACCAACCACTACCACCCACGAGATTTATCCCTTTAACTGCGGCAAGACTGCATTTCCGTACCGGACCCCCCACACCGGCATCATGGAGACTTCTGAGACCAGGCAAATTTGGTGAAGTTCTTTGTACCGTTCTCATGCTAGTACGATATCATTGCTTCACGGGTACGGAAGTGCAGTCTTACAGGTCGCAGGGGTCTTCTTGCATGCATCACCACCAACCGGATTCCTCCGAACCGCATTCACCATGTGGGTATCAGGACCAGAACCCAATACGCCGTTTCCTATATAAGAGTAGGAGCATTCTTTTGTACTTCTACGTATGAACATAGCAGGGTCCTCTTGCATGAGGTCCCGCGCGATCGCTATCCATTCCTTGCGGCCTGTACGCCTCATAGGGATAACTATATAGCGAAGGTTCCCTCTCATTCTCCGGCAAGCCTTTCCAGCAGGATACTAGGTCTGGTATCGAAGAGCGGTGACGGATATACTGCATCTTTCAATATAAGCCGAAACATATCGATTTGGTCGACAAATATGAATCCTCTTGAGATTGCATTGCCCACTCCTGTCGGCGTTGAGGAAGATATCCCCAATTCCAGCGATCTGACCATAGCTGTGCCAGATTTTGGCAATTGGAAACGTCGCACATGCGCAACCGGTCTCGCACAGCACCCCGAAGAATTTTTACACGGCTCACCATGCGACCCATCGCCGTCCATCAGTAGTGGGACGATTACTACTAGTCAGCATTTTTCCAGTGAAAGCAGCACGGTGCACACTGCTGGGTGGGTGGCTAATTCTGTGGCTCCCAACCAAAACACAGTGATTCCAACCGCCCAGGCCGAGGCAGAGCAGCTCTGGGCCTGTCCCTTCTACAAACGAGACCCAGGGTCTCACTACCGCTGTGTTGAAAAACACAAAATGAAGAGATTAAATGATGTCAAGCAGCACCTTCGCCGCTTCCATGGCCTCCCAAACATTGAAGTTGGTTCTCTGTATCGCGATGAGCAAAAATGGTACAGACTTTGGGACAATTTGTTCACGGGACAGCAGCGGCCTAAGTCGCCGTATGTGCAGGATGGCATTGCCGAGCCCATTGCGCTCCTCTATGACCGCGCCGAGGACTTGCTCGTCGCCAAATTGCCTGCCCTGCTGCAGCATCTGGGTGTTGAAGCCGGGGACGACACTCAGTTGCGCCTCCGACACGGAATCAAGCAAATTGTTTTTGGGCCTGGCCAAGTCGGGGCAGCAATGGGGGGTGTTGTGGTACCTAAATTTAGATCGCTGGAGCAGTGTACCTGTGATGAATCGAGCGCTATAAGCTCTGTTGCGCAACCCAACAACCCCTGCGCGGACCAAATTTTAGTTGACACAGTGCAAAGCCCATACGGCATGGCGCCACCCCCGCCGCTGTACCACGAGTTCCCAGCCCAGCACCAGAACGACCAGTCGCCGTTTATTACGCCTGTGTTCGGCAGAGCACGAGCAGACCTGGCTCCCGCATCTTTACTTCTTCATAATTCTGTGAGGCAGGATAAGCCCTCAGAAATTAATTGTTTCGATTGGTCACACCAAACGGGAGAATTGCTCCTCCCCTCTGATGAACAGGCATGGACGTGGCAAGCTGGGAACGCTCTGGAGTGAATGACTGGCACCAGAGTGCAACCTGGACGGAAAACTAACTGGGGCGTCTGAATGTAAACCCAACTCTGGTCATTGATCGATTGGCAGATGGTATGTAACCGAAGAGGACATTTCTTTTGCAAAGTCGTATAGTTAGTGCCTTGTAGGGTTCCAATCTATTCCTTCTCGTTTTGCTCTCTGTTTTATGCATGCTTGCCATTAATTCAAAAACCGGTGGTTGTCCTCGTCAATGCATTCATTTCAATTGAGGCGTACTTGGATGCTGCCAGCAATTCTTTACTGGAATATGGAATGGCTGACTATATATGTCTACACAATGGTGTGTTCCAAGGGTCAGAGAATGGCCAACACAGCACACAACTAAATCTCGGCAACGTCTTCTGTTTAATACTACCTAGGCAAAATCGAATACCCGCACCACAATACGGATAGCTCTGACGCTAATAATGCGTGCTTGCCGTCTGAAACAACACTATTGCACAAATGTGCGAGAGCCAAGCACCGCACAGCAAATCAACCGCTTCACCGCCTCAGGCCCCCTGAAAGCTGGCCGCATTCTGCGCGTCATCACGCACACATTTGTGTCACCCTTGTGCACGACACATTTGTGCCACAAATCAGAAAGCAACCTCTCACTCCCACCCAAACACCAATGCCTCCTAATGACGCCATGTCTCATGCAATTGTAGCCAATCGATATTCCTTTGACTCATTCACAACCATAATTCCCTCACCGAGATGGTCAATTCAGCACGGCACGACACCATCCCCCAAAGTGACTGGCTTCTCATTTTACGACCCATCCCTGCTGAGTAGCATACGAATTGCCGCATGCTCTCACCATAAAGTCATTGCATTGTACCTTCATTCAATCAATCCTCCCTGGCATTTTGGAACTTGACAACAACCGCGCCGGGCGGTAATTTTCAGGGGGAATAGGTGAGCTGGGAGTCCTATTCAAGTAGAGCCAAGGTTTACAAGGATTTCTGCAAAGTACTCTAGGGATGAGTCTACATCTTTCTACTATAAACAGGTATGACTTTCATGGATTTTCTCAAGCCCATGTTACTATCCTGTGTTAGCTGGGCTAATCATCGAGATTGATTGCCTCATGCACCACCTCCTCACACATTTGTGTCATTGTCTAAAACGAGGCAAAAATTGGAGTCTCCCTCACCTCCTTGACCCCTGATAGCTGGCCTCATTTTTCAAAACATTTCTACACATTTGTGTTGTGCAATTGTGCCACGAATCGAAAAGGGATTTTTAGACTATTGCGCATAAACCAATGCCAATTATTGACGCCACACCGGACGGAAATCCGCGACCGCGTTCTCGCCAAGCATAGAAGGTTTGCCTTAATTCGAGGTCATGGCAGGAAGGCGAACCATTTCATCCCTCCTGGAAGCATACCGACTCAGCTTATCTATCTTCAATGATGCTGATCCACTGATCGTTGACGTGTCACTGAGTTTTAAGACCAGTCGCTGATCCAAATCAACTCAACCTTGGGCAAATAGGGGACTTGCGACAGATTAGGCTCTACGGCAAACCTTGTGTACCACTGGCAAGGCAAAATCAGTCAAAAAGCTGTGGAATCATCTTTTTTGTCATCAACCAACGCAAAGTCTTAGATACTAAGTTTCCGAGTGAGTATAATTATTATTATTTTCACTTGTCGCAGTTGGACATAATATAATGATAGGAGAGCAACGTCAGGGTCTGAGAGATTGCGGGGTTTTGCACTTTTTGCATAATAGGATCAAATATCCGATTTACCAACTCATTAAGTATTGAGTCCCCTCAGATCAAGTTTAAGGTATTATCTAATTTCGCTACGTATCACGGGACAAATGTTGCTCGATGAAAAGATTACAACGTTGGTGAATGTTCATACTAAAACCGCCTGATAACATAACCCTAACCCTAACCCCTAACCCCTAACTGTACTATCAGCCGTCTGATTTTGTATAGTTTAACCGTGTCGTACGTGAGCATAGCTGCAGAGCATTAGTGTAAATTATTATGTATTGACTACATTGCTAGTCAATACTAAGATTCCAATATTGTATTTCACTTTGTGAGTCATGATTAGTAGGGAAATAGCTCGATCAATGGATTCTGGGTCCTTCGCTGCCGAAATTGCCGAGACCCACCAACCAGACGTATGTCCGACATCAACATACACGTCCGATGGTATATTAGGTGCGTTAAATAATGGATAAATATTAATTTCCATTCAAATCGCCGTCCTATCCCAAATCCGAGGAGTGTGTTACGGAGGCCCTCCGAATTGCACGGTTCAAAAACAAGCTGACGGACGCCCAAACATCAAAATGAATCATGATTGTTGTATTCTCCTGCTATATTTCTTAACTTACTTCCCCAAGCTCTCTGGGTATTTCGTTGTGTTATGCTTGGGAATAACATGAAATCCTTCATTCCTGTTTGGAATCTGGTTCAAGATTTTTATTGTGGGTGGTTCTTATTAGGGTTTGTCCACAGCCGCCAAATTGATGTCTCTTTTGCTCAGAAAAGATCGTGAAGTCACCACCAGTAGACAGACATTCAGTTGTCCATAGTTGATGAAAGGGACCGTTTCTGTAAGGAAAGATGATATTTTAAACCATTTTGGTTACAAATTCAGTGTCTTTACTTATGAAAATGAATTTAGTCTACATCGTAGGCGCTCCACATGCGTTTACGGAGCTGGAATATGCACAGAAGTCTTGGGTAAAATTCAACAAAATCCCTGTTATGCAACTACCAAATGTGGAATTCATCCAAGATACAGTGTCTACCATTGGTTCGAAAAACCAACCGGCAAATATCATGGAAAGTATCACCAAGAAACGCGGCTCCTTAACTATGACTTCCTCGTAGCTACAACAGGCCTCCGGAGAATATCTCCACTAACTCCCCAAGAATTAGCCTACGAGGAGTTCCTAGTTGAATCTGAAAAGAAAATTAATCATGTACAAAATTCCCGAGGCGGTGTCCTTGTCATTGGTGGTGGTGCAGTGGGAATCGAAATGGCGGCCCAGATTCAAATGGCCTTACCTAGTATGAGGGTATCCCTGGCCCACTCCTGAGAGAAATGTGTCATGTTTCTTTGGATCTTCTTAAGAAACTTGGGGTCAAGGTTTTCACAAATCATTTTCTGGGCAGTGTTACAAAACTAAGCCCGGCAAACGAGGGATACATCAAGGTCACTGATAAATAGATTCACAAAAATTGATTGCAGTCCACCTACGAGAGCTAATTTATAATGAGCCTTAATTTTAATTCCGATACTCCCAGCTCTGAAAACCACTTCGGTGCAGGTGACGCTTGCAATACTTTGAGTCTTAAACTCGCTGATATTGCAATGTCGCACGGCCAAATTGTTGCACATAATATCCACCGATCAATTCTACAGAGAGTCACTTCAAAAACTTACAACCCTGAGCGGGTAGAGGATATGCCACCAATGATGTGATTATCCGTTGGGAAAGACGCTGTTTCATACGCACCATGGTGGGGCATAGAATCGGGACCTGAAGTACCACAGTCCTTCTTTGACAAAGACATGGCTCTTAGTGGCAAGTTGAAAAGAAACAGAGTCACATCAATAATTTAAAACTGACTCCTTCTCAGTATTCTGGGATTGTATGCATCTTGGCGGATGTAATTAAAATAAAATGGAAGAAAAGACTATATAGTCTTGGATTAGCATATTTGATCGAATGCAGAATTTGCAGAGCGGTTTTCTTTTGTCAAACGCACCCAAACCTGTTTTACCATTGACTCGCTTGCATGTACGAGAAACTCACCCATAGTGTTGTTTGTATAAGTGAAATGGTCCTTGAAATCTGGAATTCTTCCGCACTTGTCCTTGGCTTTAGTTGCCCTTGTGAATGATGCAACCTCTGGTTTAGTTTCTCCTAGGCCACTTGCATAGGTAATCATTTGCCATGATCCAATCTCGAAGCCATAAAATTTGCCAGCTTGGGCTCCCAAAAATCCACTGGAAACTCTGGCTTCACCGTAGAAAATCTCTCAATTCCGTACACTCGACTTTTGCCGTTGGAAACATCATGATAATACTCGATCGCTGAGAGATGTCTATATTCGTCGTAAAATGGCTTCGTACTGAACCACTTTGTAGCATGGCCAATGCCATTCCATACCCATCCTGAGAATTTCAGGTACTGATGTTCACAGCGGCTTGTGACTATGTTGGTCTTCCAAATCAACTCTTTGATACTCCTGTTGGGGGTGCATTCTCCAATAAGTGTCGTAATGGGCGGTAATCTGTTTCCTACGCCGCTCAGTACATTCTCTCTTTGATTTTTCAACACAATCTTGCAGTTTTTTGACAGCAACTGCAAAGTTCTTTATATAAATGACCATGGAATCACCGCATCCGCCGATCATGTCGCAAAGCTATAGGCCCAAAGCGCGGATAGGTACAATGTGCCGGAATAATCAAAGTATGGCAGAGAGAACTATGGTGTTTTGTCATTCAGGAATAATAGCACATCATATAAAATAATACTAAGTACCACTGGGAAACAGTGGTACTGGACAGACTTTGGCTGTTTTGCGTAATTGTCTGGTATATTGGCCTTTGTCACAAAAAAGACGACCGTCCCTTTGTGGACCGGTAGACCCCCCTTATATCACGACAGCCTTTGAATACAAGTTGTTGAGAGGACATTCACCATTGTTGACGCTTTAATTGGGTTGCTACCTAATCCAGGACCACTATAGTGATATACAACCCATGAGACTGGCATCGCGAATGGCTTTCTCTAATCGAATACCCTCCAGTATATCGTAATGAGGGGATGAGACCCTGTGCCATTCAGTGATACTACTTTACCGGGCGCCCAAAATGGAAACCGAAACGAGACTCGGTTTCCCGTTCGGGGAAATGCCCACAGCCAAGCACCCAACACCCTTTTCGACGTTTGATAATATATACGAATCGACGATGGTTTCAGAAATCCGACGGAAAGCCGGGGTATCATTGGCTGATATCTCGTCCTTCCTTTTGTCGGACGGAGATGCCATTCTCAGGTGTCTGTGACTCGGCGAGGCTGTCGTTTATCCCACCTTGGATGTGATGAATCGCCCGCAGCATGCAGGTGCAGCCCCCGCTCCCAAAATCACGCGTATCAACTCACTGAATGCACCTCAATGGCTACAGGTGGCTGGAAATTTGCAAAAGTCGGTGAGTGGCTGCTTTGGCACACACTGTACCGTACTTTGCAAAATTTGGTTGGAGCGAGTACATCTGCCAACCACGAAGCCCACGCATTCGTGTCCTTGGCTTAGACGTCCCTCAGTCTGCCTCGGTGCCATATTCTAATGAGTGTATTCAATAAAAGCTGCGCCGCCATCTAATATTGAGAATTGAGGCTGCACCTCTCTTGGTCTAGGGAACCAGCGTTTGGCTGGGTTGTTCAGGCGTTTGATGCACCATCCTGGCTCACTGCTTCAGTCTTGTGTTACTGTTACTCTCATATCCTGTGCGGGGTATATCATGTGATACAGCTACGGCCGTTTGCTTTCATTGTCTATGAAAAAGAAATTTTCGTCGGGTGCGTGACAATTCCAACTTGTTTCCTGCAATGACTCCAAAATGCCCATCTCGACAGCCCCTGGGTTATATCCCAACAGGTGGGAGAACCCACAGGAATCACTGGGCGACTTTGTGGGGCGCCTTCACGACGGGGCCTATCAGTGCTGGGAAGCACGCGGGAGAGCGCGCCATGTCTTCAGCCAACTGAACCCCGAGATCAAGGCCCATCTCGAAGCGTCCGGCATTCCTCCCACACACAATCTGTCATGGTCCCTCTACATGATTGGCCTGACCAGAGAAACAGCCGAACCAAAGCTTTTGCTGTGTTCCACCGATGCAAAGGTCCGTGACCACGCGAGACAGTCCATCAAAGACAGCAACGTCTTGGACAAGTACCCTGGCGTGGGACTTGGCCACGTTTCCCAAATTCCCATTCGCCAGCTCGCTATGTCTCGGGCATCAACTGAGACCCTCCTCCCCCCTGACCAAGCAATAAACGGAGCTGTTCTGGCCGAGAAGCCCGGGACAGAGTTGGGTAAACGCATCTTCATTGTTGGCCTCAATGAGGATCTCTGCTACTTGCGTCCGGCAACAGCGGGCCCCATCATTCTTCGAGGTGGCAACTACTATCAACTGACGTCTGCGTATCCATTTCACCAAAATGAGGACCTATCGTCTTCAAATTGGGGATATGAGTATGATTTTGACGGCCTAAGTCAATATAGTGAAGATGATGACAGTCCTGATGTTGACATGGCAAGTGAGCTCGCTCCATCAGATAAGACAGGTTTCGGCAACGTTTCACCGACTGTAAAAACCCACGTTGCTCTCACAGGGAAAGATACAGAGGGATCCCCAATGAATAGAGTCGAGCATTGGGTCGAATTAGCCGCAGAAAGGCCAGAGCCCCTATATGTTGACTCAAGTCAGTTTCAATACTTCGGGAAACTGGCCCTGGACTCTCTAGCTCGAAAGAATCCCACATTGGATTATGCCCTTGTTCAAATCACACCCAAGGGAATGGCAAGTTCGAACAAGTTGCCTCCAGTCAACATCTCGGATGAGTTTCATTGGATACCAAGCATTGGAGACATTAAATCGGTCGACATTGACATTGTTGTAGCCATGCCTTCAAATCCCTTGGCGCAAGGAATTGTCAGAGCCACACCCACATTTATTCCTGTACCTGGACGCAATACTTTTCAAAAGGTGCATCGAATTGTATTCAATCTTTCTTGGCTCTCAACGGATAATATATGTGGTGCTGCAGTCAAGGGAAAGCATGATGATCGCTTCTATGGCCACATTATTGTCACTGGTTGGCCTGGACCTGAGAAATCCTTTACCTATCTCGTCCCAGCTAGAGAGGTTTACGAAGACATCCAAGCCCAGGCTAAATCCAAGGCCTTTGTTGAGAAACTGCCAGGAGCTGCCACTATCAAAGTACGAGATACAAGCAGTTTCCAGAAGGATACTTACGGCCAGCCCTGGGTTCATACAAGATTAGTTTCAGATTCATCCCTAGGATTGAGCTCAGATTTTATCATCCCACAAAGCTCCTCCATAGCGACTAAACATGAGCTCGGTGGGCTTCTTCCTAATATCGACTGCGCTCCTCCGTCATTACCGGAAGCCATTCCAGATATGGATACTTGGGCCCCCAGTTCGAACTTCAGGCCGCGAATGAAGCGAAAGCCGGAGACGGTAAATAATCTGGCTAAGCCAAATGAGTGCCCTGTCAGGAAGAAAAGATCACCCAGCTACGGCGAACGTGGTTCTATTTCCCAAACAGTACAAATTCTCAACGACGATCATTTTGAGCACGTATTTCAATTCTGCCCATTTATGCTACTTAGACCTTCAAAGTTCCAAGGCAAAATGTGGTCGCCATGCAAAGAGTTACGCAAGGCACACGCACACACAGTCAATCACCTCATCGACCTTCACGGTCTTATCCGAGCCCAGGTACCTCCGAAACGAAAATACATCACCAAGTGTGCGAGCCACGATAGTGATGTCAAGGGAAAAGCAAGCTGTGAAGCTTGTTTGACGGTTCTCACTTGGACAGATGAGCAGCTACTGGACCCAGCCCATGCAGGGAACGCCGTTTGTCTTAGGTGCTACAAACTGCTCCCTGATAAAAGGGCTCTGCACCATCACCTCCATCTTGTGGAAGCCTGCGACTATGAAGTGGAAATGGCAGCGGTGAAAAAGTTCAAAGTCATCTACGCCGCATTTTGCTCTGAATCCGAACCTCCTCGGTATCGCCCTTCACCTTCAGAGTGCGATGCGCATCGGGAGGCGAGGAGAAAAGACAAAACTCTACCAATGGCTAGACAGTTGACCCAGCAATTGTCCATATTACCGCTTAATCCTTCTTGCTCCCAGGAATTAGCTTTTTCGCCTCGTTTTTTATACCCTCCCCTTCTTCCTCCATTTGTTAGCATTCTTCGTCCCCAGAGCTCATCATTTTCAGGGATTGGGGGTAATTCTGCACACCAGTCTACACCAGGAATACAAATTGATCATTCTTCAACGCATTTACTGGCCCCCCATCCTCTGCTGCCGTCTGTTTACCCTAGTGCTAAATCAGAGGCTCACTGTTCTGAGAATTACCCCGATGACCAGCACGAAATTCAAGGAAGAACCCAACCCACGCCCGATGTTGAACTCACCTCTCTTACTATTGCACAGAGGCCAGCTTGCTATGCCACAAACGTTCAAGCCAAAAGTTGGCGCGCTGAACAAACAAAACCATTGAGGAAAGGGCAACGATATCTTTGGTCACAACAAGATTAAAAAACGAAGCTCTTCTTCAAGTCAAAGGTGCCCGAGCAGTTATCAAGCAGAAAAATGGGCAGTTGTTAAAGTTAAACCAGTTTCATCACTTGGGAAAACTCGGGCTCATTCGATCAGAGCCATGACCTTCACGTTCAAACAGGGAATGCTTTGCAGAAGCTTGTTAAAGTTCGCTTTGAAAATGAGGGGAAAAACTGTTATTTGGTCTTGAATGATTCAATCTCTCACTCTTCATATGATTTCTTCTTGTTTTTTGGGGGGTCTTTGCTTTCTTCATCGGCGTTATTACTTGTTATTAGACAGGATCTCATGAAACCATGATACCCATGACGCCAAACTACACAAACGAAGAGTACCGACTGTACAGGTGGACATAAAATGACCGGCTTTGGCCGATTAGTTACATAAGTTTGTTTATGATTGCAAATGATGATTTGAGCTTTTGAATTTTGCCAATCTGTCCATTGAATGGGCTGATAACTTTGTCCAGGCATCTCCAGCTTTTTCAGTAACAAGCGATCGCAGTGATAGAGGACATAGTCCGCTTTCCATGTGAATTAGCCCGAGTAAATCTCTACATCCCATTGGCGTTGCACGGGCAATCGGTGGGGATATCGGTTCTTGCGCCGGGGAAGCAGTGATCGGGATCAACCTCATCCGATCCCCGCCATACTTGCCCCGTCTTGGTTGTGCCAGTCGAGCACTCTTGGCAAATTTGGGTAAGAGACGATGCGCATTGCTGGGATTTTAGGAAACACCCTTGGCAGATGGCGCTACTATTGCCCCATATCCCCGGTTCATGTGTACAATGGGGGCTGCATTGCAAGAATTGTAAATTGGCTCCAAATGTTTAATAGAACGAGGCATCATCCCTCAATAGCTCAGCTTTCTGGCCAGCCATACGCACTCCAGAGGTTCAGCACTGTCTCTCTCAGACTCAAAGACTGATACCGACATGGCGACTCAATAGCAAAAGACGAATGACGAAATCAACATCCAGTCTGCTCCCACGCATCTAACTACTGACAATGTGTCTGAGCCTCAGCAGGTCGTCAACCACGGTGTTGTTGTGAGCACCAAGCCTCCGAAGAAAGACCACACACTGGCTTAGCTCTACATTTTCGACTGATATCCCAGCCACTACAGCGAAGAGGAGAAGCTCTCGTCAAGAAACTAGATCGCATCCTACTTCCTCTCATGTACGTGTTGGGAGGAAATACACAATATCTTTGAGTCTTGAATATGATGCCGACTATAGAAACAGTTGCTTGCTGTGTATGCCTTCTCAGTGAGCCGCTGATTAGGGCCTAAGTTGATGCTAACAATCTTAGTCTTCATCGCATGGCTTGGCCAGTACAATATCTCCAATGCTTACAACTCGAAAATGAGGGAAGACCTCAACATCCAGGGCTTTCAGTACAATCTCTCCCGCACCTTTTACAACATCGGCTACCTCGTACAGGAAATTCCCTCCATGATGAGCATCTCCCGCCCCATCCCAAAATCTTGATGGTTTTGTAATTTGGGTTGGACAGGGCTTTCAGTTGATCATTTTAAATAGCTACGAATTTGAAAATGTTGCTGCTGCTTTTTAGTGTCTGTAAACGGCCTGAGCTGACCTCACGGCAGCGTCACAAATAAGAGGCAATCCAATCACCATCATCATGTGTCTCAAAGACTCGCCATTTAATAAATCAGGAATGCTCTCCCTTATCTTGGTATTAATTATTTGTTTAGAATAGGCTGTCAAATATATAATTCAATCTCACACCTAGAATAATAAATGTGGGAGCAACGGTAGAGCCCTAGCAGTAAATGGGGTCTTTTTCTCCAGTTCAAATGGCGGAAGATGTTAGTTGACCGAGTACGACGATCTCGGGTAGAATTTAGCACGTATTTGGCTGCTAATCAATTCCTCAAAGGGCAGTTTGACTAGCGATAGTTATGGTCTGGTTGTCGCTGATCAACGCCCAAAAGGATCCAAGAGCGGCGCAGGTGCCAATGCGGGTACCATTTGATGCGACGCCCGTTGTAGCTCGGAGAAGTTATTAAGCAGTGGGGGATGAATTAAAGCCAATCGCGGTGAAATCATGTGCAGAACGGCAGCAATGCATATGCATATGGCAATCCAAGACTCGACGGTCATGTCCATTATTCATATATAGTCACTTGCCTCCCAGCCCCTCCCTAAACAATTTTGGTATTCTGCTTCATCCCTTAGTCTCTTCTTAGCCAAGCCAAGCCTACAAAATCAGCTCCTCAAACCAGAGTTGTTCGAATGTTTGAGCGAGCCAGTGAGATCTCCCCGAGGTTCCCCTGGTCAGCTCACTCCCTAAGCTTCTAACCTAGCGCCAACCGATTGGACTAATCGCGCGCCCTCGGAAATGCCCCAGTTTGCAAGCCTAACCCTTTCCGGGTCCGTCAACCAGGTTCTGTTCAGTGTTCTCTGTCAAGTATATATGGTAATCCACTCCTTTCTCAGCGCCAGACCTCCGTTTTCTCCATTCATAAACAGGCACACCGGCCGCCGGTGCACCCCCACGCCCTCATGCGGGCGAAATATGTGTGCGTCTTCCAAATTGTATCCCCTCACGCGGTTTATTTCCGCCGGCAGCTGCGCGTCCGAGAAATTTGCCGTTATCGTATCCAAACCATCCGAGTCTAGGGTTATCCCATGCTCTACTTCAATGACTTTCTTGCAAACCGCCTGCATGGAAACTGCGTCCCATAGCGACTCTCGCCGACACGCGAGCCCCTTTAACAGGGCTAGGGCCTTCAGGCGAAGTTGCAAGTACCGGCACTTGAGGACTACGAAATGCAGAATAGGACTGAACCCCATGTCAAACATGAACTTCCTCGGCCGCCCCGCCGACTGTTTCACGGTGATGGAAAGCGCATATTGTGCCATCTTTACGATGCTCTCAGCTCCCGCCTTGTGCTCGTCATACGTTGACTCTCCCCTTGTCAGACAGTTCCGCACCCAAATGCTGGAAGTCTGCCATCGAATCTTCAGCGCGAGCGATGCCGCATCGCTATTCGTTTCTATGCCCTCGCTCGCCTGGAATCGGGCAAACGAATAGCCCCAGTGAGTGTATGCCATGGTTAAGATGCGCTGTTCTTCGAACATGTCTGGCGTGGGGCCGTATTCCGCCGGTACAACGCCAATCTTCCAGTGCTCTGACCTGCGAACGAGCCAAACAGTTCTAACCATGAGAATATCCAATTGGTGCTTCGCTTCATTCATGCTCTGGAATATCCCGTAGGCCCTTGGTGCTTCGGTAACAAGGAGTGGCACATCATCTACTGCAGTGCCGAAGAATAGGGGGAATAGGTTTATATGGCAGAAGACTGCCGTAAGCTTAGAGTTACCTCCTCTCGCATTGAGGAGTTTGACGCCATGGCGCGTGTGATCGACGGCAGCTTTGTCGTCGCCTCGCAAAAACTCGATGCATATGAACAGGATGCACACAGTCAGGACAGTGTCGATATCATGGCCCGGATTTGTTAGCAGCCCCTTTATCGCTTTATTGTAATGCCGAAGGGCAAAGGGGTCGTCGGCCGCCCTCAGTGTCGTCTCTGAAAAGTTCTCAAACAGCGAGCTGATGGCCAAGACGGCGTGGCGTGCTGTGGGTTCGTGATGGGTGGCCTGGGCGACAAAATGGGTCCAGAACGAAGGATCTAGGGGGCCCGACAGGACAGGAGCCACAACCTGGTGGAAATAGGCCAAACTGCGCCGTTCGGCATCGTCGCAGACTGGCGTGATGGACGGTTGGGCTCGAAGCAAGACATTCCAAGAGAGAGAGCCAGCAGGTGGCGCCTGATAGCCGCTGCACGTGCGGCCCGTCTTTTGGCATCGCAGGCACTGTGGCCACGTCTCATCGCATTTGACCTTTCTGATTCTTGGAATAGTTAGTGATGGTCTACACAAATGGTCTAGCCCGCGGCGCGGAGACGTACTTGCACGTCTTGCATCCCGTCCTGACCTTCTCGAAGCCTTTGCGCGACATGATACGATGAGGAGTAGGAGGGGGTCAATCGGTCACTCAACTAATGTTGACCCAGTCTTATTCATTGATTTGATCTGATGATGTTGAGAAGAATGGGAGAGGCTGGCCCACGTCAATGTTCCAGACAGCTGAGCGACCGGACTGCAAGGGTGCCCCTGTCCGCGATGCGACATTGTCCGCAAATGGGGTTAGCCTGCGGGGCATATCCGAGCAAGCGAGTCCAAGCTTGAGATTTGATAATAGTCATAATACACAAAATTGCTTTGTTATTGAAGCTGTTATTTGGTGTTTATTGGTGTTTTTGGGGGGGAGGAGATGGGCGGGATTGACCAACAAGGGATCGCCAGGACATCTTCAACATGCTCTTCCCCTGCGTATACTCAGGCCGTCTTCAAGCGTGCCATAAGATAACCTACCCAATACACCCCTTTTGCATACACACCACTAGACTCACCTAATCTTGCCCAGGCCCTTACGGTCGGTGCCTGTCCCCTTATACCCTCACAACTCCAGTCCTCTCATTCCCCGAGAAAATCATAATTTCCAGCCAAAAAGGGACGGTGGAAAAATAGAAGATCAAGATCTTGTCAATGTTTATTTCTTTCCATCCTTCTTTACTCTCTCGATGAAATCAGATCATTGTCCGCCAGAATTACCGCCGCAGTCTGGTGTGTGCCGAGCCGTTTTCGCTCTGCTGCCCGGTATCGCAAGCGGGCCCCTGATCCTCTCGGCCAGACACATTGCACATTAATAACTCGGAATAGACGTTGCTCTCGCATTCTCCACCAAAAGAGCCTCAATGCACAAGGAAGGGGTGTACTGTAAAATCCCCGATTGCTCTGTCTGAAGGTCTTGGGATTAATTATGCGCTGGTTCGGGTTTGCCGGTATTCCGGTCACGTGTCATATATCCAATTCACCCGGTCCTAGCCCGTCGATGCTTCTTCATTTTACGGCAAAAAAACCTTAGTTGTTTTTCCTTCTTCTTCTTCTTCTTTCTGGTGATGTGACAATGTTATCTGATGGATTGATCCTCATTGCATTAGTGTTATCCGGCCTCCCGCGAATGCTGATCTTCGGCCCGTAAACTATGGAAATCCCCGGCTATCGTCGGGCCACACCGAAATGGACCGAGACAATCATCTGCCGCCTTGACTCTGTAGTCCCAATCTTGCCACCTCCATCATTCGCACATTTCCCGAGCTTCCTTGGCTGAACCTCGAGTAAATTCCAACCTACACTTGCCGTAGCATTACACTATATCCGCAGACGTCTTTACAACCGAGAACACGCCAGCCCCATAGCTCTACCCCACGCATGGACATTCATTGGTGCGTGTCCACACCAGAACTAGATAACCCAGTCCAGCCGTTGGCTCCAGCAGCAATTGCCCAGTCAATTTGTTAGCAATGCTGTGCGCCCCGTAATGCATATATCAAAGGCTAACACAGTAACGCTAGATTGCACTTGAACTCTTATTGGTGGCTTATCGCCTACATCAACGATGTCGTCAGAGACACCCAGCTCAGCATCATCATCACCATCAAATTACTCTAGTTCTCCTGCTATCAACGAATCTCAATGCCATTGGAATCCGGTGCCTAGCTTTATCAAGCAACCCCCAGCCGATTTTAGCCCCTCATGCCTAGCGTTTCTACTCTCGCAAGGGGCGCTGGAGCTGCCGAGTCTCCCGCTCCAGCGCGCACTCATCGAAGCATATGCCGAGTACGCGTACACCTACCTGCCTACAACCCACCTTCACAGCCTTTTGGATGTTATAGATGATCCCAGCGCGGGATCTAGAGAGCCAATCAGTCTATTACTGTATCAGGCCATCTTGCTCGCGGGCTCCGCTTTTATCGACAAGCGAGCGTTGGAGGGAGGAGAAGATGGTTTTTCTAGTAAGCGAGTCCTTAGAAAAGAAATGTCTCGTCGTGTCACTGTAAGTTACTTCTCTTTGATCTCTTCGTTTCCAGATGATGGCTGATGGGATTCAAGTCATTGTACGACAGTGGTTATGAAAATGATACAGTCATTCTCACGCAGACTACATTGATCATGTCGTCTTATTCAGACTTCCCAGGCCATCGAGACTCGTGGTACTGGGTCGGGAGGGCCATCTCCCTGGCTTATGATGCCAACCTGCATAAAGCAGACAACCTACAGGGGAAAACAAAACAAGAGCGTATGCTACTCAGAAGGATATGGTGGTCATGTTACGTACGAGATCGCTTTCTGGCCCTCGGCCTGAGACGCAAAATGAGAATCAATGATAGCCACATCACTGTTTCTCCCCTGGATGTTGATGACTTTGAGATTAAAGCTCTGCCTTGCACAAATTCCATGATGCTGTCGCACAATACCGTCCTTCGAGACACGGAGAAGCAACTTCAATTGGCAGAGTTGTGCGTCCAAAGAGTTCGTCTGTGCCACATTATTGGTACGATTCTCGATCTTCAAGAATCCTACAAGGAATTGGAACGCATCAGTCCCATTTTCTACTCGGCATGCGCGGCAAAGCTTGAGCACGATTTTGCACAAGCTGAAGCGGCATTGGATACTTGGAAAATTCTATTGCCGAGCTCTTGCGAAAACGCCGAGCCATGCCATCTCGACATGACCCATCCAACTGTTCACGTCCATCGAAGCCATCTACACATGGCGTTTTATACCGCCGTATACTCCCTCCACCAGCCAAGATTCCTCCCAATGTCGCCCACGAATTTGAAATCAGTGTCCAGGATTGTGAGCGACAGATCGGGGACAGAGGTGTTCAGTATAGCTCTGCAAATCACCAGAATAGCAAGCGAGCTTAGCGAGAAGCAACTGGTCTCGTTCCTCCCGGTTACCGGTGTCACTATCCTGGTGCCGGCGATGGCTATTAACTTGCTTTGGCTAAAAAGCAAGAATTCTACCGAACGCGGAGAAGCCCTCGTGCGCTTTTTAACCTGCATGAAAGTAATGACGAGGCTCCAAGAGACATATCTCGCTGCTGATTTCACTGTTGATTATTTCAATGCGGCGCTGCGGAATGCCTCCATCAGCCTGTCGGGATTAGACTTGAATTCTACGACCCCAGCGTGTACAAACCAAATTTCGCCCGCATCTATACACTCAAGTCCTAGGTTTGACTGGGGCATGGAACCAGATGATATGAATGATGAGGTTCCGTTTAATCACTTGGATGATTCACCAGATTTTCAGGACACGATTGCCGAACTATTGAGGAACTCCGAGACTGTAGGCGCCTGACCCTAGTTGTATTCTATACAAAAAATACTTGCAAAATAAAAATAAGAATAAAAAAAATATTCAGATATTTTTGGCGTCTTAAAATGGCAAAAATGAACCAAAGAGGCGTTGGGTGTTTTCTGTTGGGATTAATGTATCTTTTCTGTCAATTTCTTAGCACAATGAGGGTATGAAGGCAATAAAAGTTTCTGATGAATGATGTATCCAATGCCGCCTTTTACCCCCCACCAAGACTTCCAAATACAGTGATTGTTTCTATGTATGCATAACCACAACTGAACAAGGTGTTAAGATTAGACTCTATAGGTATGGGCTTTGAGAACCCCCAAGCAAAGGACCCTTCTTAATGGGCGTCACCTCTTTAAACTCTAGCTTCGCCGGTATCTCCTTTTGGTTCCAATACAATGTCCCATGCCTTAACCAGTGGGAGTAGGTTCCAGCTACATTGTCAGAGCCGTCATGCCTCCTCCACAGAACCCCCAAAGTGTCTCCCATGACTCTAATGATGAGCCCGTGAGCAAGCTTGAAACTAAAGCTCTTGTCCAAACATGACTCGACAATTTCTCGAGCCCGTTTCTGATTCTCGCTCTCACTCTCCCCTTCTTTTGGCAAAGAAAGGGACATTAGCTCAAACTGTCTGGGACCATTCCAATCTGTCATCACATTGATGAGTTGTGAAGCGTTGAGGTAGTCGATGGCGAAAACGTGGGTTGCACAATAACTGGGCCCGTTCCATCCATCATCCTCGTCCAAAAGTCCCATGACTAGGTTCATGGCTTGGACTTGAATCATGTAATCTGTCAACATCTTGCCCACATCCTCGGGACTAAAAATTTTGCCATCTTCTTCAAACGAGTAGTTGGAATTCATGGCTGGTAGAGGGGCCAGAAGCGGGCTAGTATGCATGCCCTCTGTATGCGTTTTACCACCATCGGCCGCCCAGAGCTCCAGGAAAAGCTTGTGAGATTTCAAGAGAAGAGGATTGTTTTTATTAGTAGCATAAAAGTAGTTGGCTAAGCTGCGCGCTTCTTCGCCCCCAAAATTGTATGCCACGATTTCGTACGGCGATTCAGGGTTACCGACAGTCTCAGCCCATAGACGATCCAAGTCGCCAATCTGAATCAGGCCTACATCTGCGTACACGCCTCCGTACTTTAGAAGCAGTGGCCAACGGACAAAATCGGAGGTATGCTGCAGTGCGTAATCACCGCCCATGGAGCCGCTAATAAATGACTGGGGAAAGGTGTTGGGGTCTTTAACGTCGAGAAAGTTGGCAACGTTGAGAGAAGACGATGGGTTACTATCAACCACCCTCACCGCCCACCCCTTCTTGGAGAATCTCCGATGCCATGCACGAACAGTGCGCTGGGCATAAGGGTGCATGTGAACAAATCCTTGATGCCAAAAGAACCAAATATTCTTCTCGTCAGAAACCGGACGAGGGCAGAGGAGATCCTGGTCCACTTCTGAGTCTGATCTCAAATCAAGAAGCTCGTCAGGTATCGAATAAACTCCACCTGGAACAGGATACGGTTGAGATGTCATTCTGTGGGGATGTAGGTTTGTTGCAGCGATAGATGGCAAAGAGCCACTGGTTAGAACCGAGCGACGAGAGAGGATTGTGGTGAATTATCAACACATTTGGTGAGTATTGGATCATTTTATAGAAGAAAATAAAAAAGGCTGTTCACGATGCAACAAGTGATCGTTGTTCGCCATGAAGCTTGCACTTGACACCACAACCACTAGAGCCTTTTGGGTATGTGTGCGAAGTGACTCATTGTGAGCCTTGATGATTGCGCTTATGTGATTGGGTCACCGACAGGCTCAATTCTGGCGTGTTAGTTGGCCAGAAACGAATTGGGTCTGCTGGTTGGGGTGGGGCAAATAATCAACTGCTGCATAGATTTGCATCAGTGACGAGATCAGCCGTATCAATGATTGCGTCGATCGTTTGTGACACCTTCAAATCAGAGGAGATTTCCTTGGCATGCAGTCACAATTCTTATATTCATGCCTCTAGTAAAATCGGCGGCACTTGCACGAGCCTGATTCTTATCATGGCTACCATCATGCGCTCAGACATGGTTTATCAAGTCAACCCAAGACAGGTGCCAAAGGCAATTAGGTGTTAATTAATTAATTTAAAGAATTATTCTAGAAAGTGCAATGAAAAGTTTAAATATCTAGAAAGGAGATCTATTTTCCGCTGTTATCCTCATCTTTTATCATGGATGCGCGTGCTATTGCCAGGCGACGATCATCGGCTATCCACGCCCCAAGCAGCCGCACCTCCAAATATAAATTCTCAGCTTCGTCACGGCTTCGAATGAAAACGCCCCTCTTCCCCTCTCCACATTGGGATTCTTGCGGGTGGCCCGGGAAACCATTCATAGTGGTACCATCCTCTTGATCTTCCAAAATAGTCTAAATCCTCGTCGCCAGGGCAGAGAATCCCCAACCTTCGCCGACCATGGCGACTTTGGCGAGGCTTATTTTCCATTTTGACCAAATCGGGTTTGAGCCTCAGTGACTGGCGGATGGCCGCCTCAGTGGGATTGTCATGAAAACACCCAGGGCAGACGTTGCGCTTGGCGCTTTGATACCCCATCTACCAAGGCTGCTGTGGCACTATTTGCAGATCGACACTATCCCGTTAATGTAGATTTTCGTCTTAGTATCGGAGAATTGTGTTCGGGTATGGTTGATCGAGGTGTTTTATTTCCCGGGCTCTACATTGTTTGCTTCATAATCCAGCATGTATTCGTAACAACAACGAAACTGCATAGCGTCCTCGGTTATTTTGGACTTTTCTAGGCCAGTAAAGGCCGAAGCAGGCCGCATACGTGCGCAATAGACACAGGTAAGCCGACGATGTCTTATGGCTTATTCTGAGTCTTCTGTGGTAAGAGGATCGAGATATTGTGGTGATTGGCAGGGAATCAGTGCTGCGAAAGAATGACTGGTAGCACGCAGGCTTGCTGTGTCAGGGAAGGTGAGGTAGTCAACGATGGCAAGGCGAAGCTCCAGGGGGAGGGTGGAAATCGACTTGCGAGCCATACGTGAGTGAGGTTAGTGAGATACAACTGAACTATTGACCCGAATCCTGCATTTATTGTTCATGTATTATTTGATGACTGGGTTTTTAACTTGTGTTGACTCTTGTTTTTTCTATATACATTCTGGCGCAGTGACGGATTCTTTGGCATAGCCCACTGAGGCGCAGCCCCCTGGAGCAGACGATTGGTGCATGAATGGCAGGATGAGAAACCTAGTGATTCAGCCGGCGGGCCTTGAGGTCCGATCTCTTCCCAAATTTGGCCATTCCCGAATAAACTGATCTGACTTGCTTGATAAAACCGTGAAGAATATGAACTGGTTGTTTTTTATACATATTTTGGATCTGAATTTGGTTCCAGTTGTGATAGACGAGGCTATATGCTCGAGTATATTGATCTCAAGGATTCAATAACGATTGATATCTGGGAGGTTCATAGACGAACAGTAAATGGCAAGTGTATGGTTGACAATTTTTAACACTGGACATCCACGGAAATGATCAATTTAGAATGTATCGGGCCATGCCAGTGCAGGAGTATAGAGTGGCACTGAACGTCACCAAGAATCGGATTCATTCTTATATAATCAAATCTACTGCAAATAAAATCTTAATTTAGTAGGGTATGGACTGATTTTAATTATTTGCGGTTTCTCTTTTACCGTACTCTCATGATGGCCCATGTGGATGCTCTAGCGTTCGGCGTCCTCCGTGTGGCTAACCAGACCACAATGTGGCTCATTGGCATGTGGCTTAGCTGGCCTCCCCCCACCCAACCTAGACCTGGGCCATGATTGTTATTGCAGACAATGGCAACAATTAATGTAGCATCATTTGACGCGTTAAAAATAGTCCATTTGCCATTTTTCCTCCTCTCTTTTTCCCGCAAGAAAAAGACAAGTTGGCACGGCCTAGTGTCCCCACTAAAATAAGGCAAATGATTGGGACAAGTCGACTGTGACGTTGAAGAAAAAAAGAAAAATAGGAGGCGGCGAGAGTGTCGAGTTCTGCCGGCGCATGCAACAACAACAACAATAACAACAACAACAACAACGCGTTAAAAACAACAACATGGACTATCAAGAACGAAGCAAGAGGTCTGCACACAACCTCTCTGGGCAAATTATGGAGGAAATTGCGTTTCCCACTCCCAGCGAGGCCTTGGGCACGGTCCTCTCGACATCAAGACCAACGAAGAGACAAAAAATGGGCCTGGACAACACATCACCGCCGGTGTCCGACACACATCAACAGTTGGATTCCTTTTCCTCACGTCTATATCAGTCTTTGCCAGCTCCTGCTCCCTGCATAAGATGCACCGCGGACCTACGCCAGCTAGAAAACCCTGTCATATTTCAGTCCTTGCAAGACAACCCCGCTGCCCAATTGCTCCCAGATGTTCTCTCGCTGTACCGCCGGATACACGACCTCGCCGTCGAGTCTCTGGGGATTTTAGACTATAGAGTCCGAGCAGAAATAGAATCCATCCTCTGCAGAGAGCTAAAAGACGAGCTGTTTATCGAGCGTGACGATGCTGCGGATGATCAAGCATGCTTGGAAAATGGGGAAATTGTGCGTATTCATCAACCAGCAGCCCACTCGACGGCGTTGCGAAGCTTGGAAGCTCTGCAAGCTATTCAATCAGCAGCGCATTCGAACATGATGCGTGATGAACCCCAACTACAATGGTACAATGCTGTGGCCATGCCATTCATTAATCACGTCCTCGTCCACGACTTGACTGTCAACCCCGGTTTTCTAGCCTTTGACCGGATTGCCCCGGCATTTTACCCTCGCGCCAAAAATGGTCAATCTCTCAGTAATAGCACAGTAATGGATTGCGCGCTGCTATACTCTCCCAGCTTCAAGTCACACTGTGCCGACGAAAGAGCGATGCTCGACTTGATCGGCTACCGTGTCAGTATTGAGCCTGAAGACGAGCAGTATGTGAACCCCACCAACTGCATCCAATCACGGTATCGACCCATCTCTGTTTTCATCGCGGCCACATTCTCAGAATCACCAGATCAAGGCAGGGCGAGGCTTGGATTGTGGGCGGCCGCTTGGCACCGCCGCATGAGAGTCTTGCTCAACCAGGGGGGAGCGGCAACAGGTGACGAGGAACAACGCATGATCACTCTTCCGCTTATACATGTTATAGAACATGAGTGGAAACTGCTTTTTGCATGTGACCGGGGGGATCACATTGAAGTGTTCTGCGATATTTCGATTGGAGATACGAAGACGCTTCTCGGACTAAATAAACTTAAAGGAGTGTTGAGTGAGCTTGCTAATTGGATAAATTCCGTATTTGCGCCATGGATAAAGGAGAGATTCGAATCTTCACTTCAGGGCCGCCGAAGCCTGCCACACTTCACACCAAGTTAGAGAAATACTTGGCACATTTCTCTCCCGCCCTGCTGACACCACACACCGTATTTGTTGTATGTAGTTTCAAAGGAGCAAAGCAATTCAATATATTGCTTGCTACAGAGCAATACAGCACCCCGGTATGGAACAATATGCCTAAACATGCCCATGTACTCTCAACTGCACAACTAGAAAAGATGTTGCAATCTGATTTTGGAGCATCGGAGACGGCGATGATTACGGGAACGCAAAACTTTGAATCCGGAATTTCTAGACGAGGGGACATCAAAGATTAAGTGTTCGAGACCGCGCAACGAGCATTATTTCCGATGGCGAGGATTGACACCCAAGATGGCCAAGAAAATAAAAAACCGACAGACGTATTTAGAAGTGGAAGAAACATGTTCAAAATATTCAAGCATGGCTCCTATACTCTAGTAAAAGCTAAGATGGGTTTGGCTTTCTGTGTGTGCCTCTCCATCTAGAAGTAAAGCTGGTGCTAATCTTCGTTTATCCCGGTTTTGTTCAAACTCTTGAAGATCATGTTGTTTGCATTTCGGCTCAAATGTCAGACATAACAAGACGATCCCAGTTGGATCCATCTTCTGTCTGCCACCACCCTCGCTTAACATAGCCGCTATAAAAGCACCTGGGTAGTGTGCCATTAATAACGGTAGTCGTAATATCGACAGTACCATCGCCATTCAGCTCACAGTCAATCAAGGCGCGTTAATATTGCTACCGTAGAAATTCTGTTAGTATGGGCAGTTGGCGACGTAATTGGAGGGCTCACCTCTAAATCGAATCCATACGTGTCTATCAACTTGGTGTAGACTTTTGAACCCATCGCATTGTCTCCATTGAAAGGAACCTGCCAAGCATCATCTTGGCACTGAAATGGAGATGAAGGTGTTAGTTTAAATTGCTCCACCATTGATGAGTGGCATTCATGGAAAAAAAACCAACGAGCACTTACCTTGGTAACGTCGTCGTCTCCGCATCCAGATGTTTCGTATGGCCTAGTTAGGTAGAAACAAAGATAGTCGCCATTAGCTTCCAGCCAGATGCTGCCATCATTATAGTTGCATTCATCCTCTTTCATGTCCTCTTCTCCAATGAGAAGGTACCATCCAGTCTGTAGCGCAACGTTGACAAGCTTCTTTTCCTATGGTGGCTGAATTAGCAAACACAACTGCGCACTAGCGTTTACACACCCCATTCCCGTTGGGAATAAACTTACCAAATTCTCTCCAAAAACATTCCATGCCGACGTAAAGCTCGAGTTGTCCTTGTTCTGGTCCAAGAGAACATATGGGTCGCTGTAGAATCGGGCGGTGCCGTAGGTGAATGAGCCCGAGGCGTCTGCTATGGGGAGGCTACTTGCGTCTCCGTTGCCAGTGGCATTGGCAAGGATTCCAGCAACGTAGTCCCCGGCTGCAGACATCATATTGGCCAGGGTGACTTCAATAGAACTAGGGTCGATGGTGTTGGATCCTACATTGTCGATAGAAATTGCGGTAAAAGCCGCAGAAGTCATTCCCACCATACCACGGAGTTGTTTATTTAAGTCGATACCTGTAGCGAAACCACCGGCCATGCTGAAGGCGGCCGAGACCCATTTGGCCCAGGAAGGGATGGGAGTGGACGTCGAAAAGTCCTTGGCAATCTCGTCAATGCGGAGACTTGATAACCAGCCGGTCCACAAGAGCTGGCTGCGAAGGGCGTCAATTTTGCTGTGAAGAACAGACACCGACCTGAAGGTCCAATACGCCATCACGGTACTGTATTCTGAGCATAAAACATCAGGACTGCAGTCAGCATCAATTGTGCCGCAGCCAGCCATAGGGGATGCTCCATCGTCGGGAAACTGTTGGAGCCAGAGCTTGTTGACCCAGTCGGTCTCGCGACTTCCGAGGGTGTTGACCGAAACGTCCAGCCACCCAACAAAGTTGTTGGCTTCCATGATAGCCTCAACTCCCTTGATCGAGGTAGTGTCTCCTCTGCACTTGGACTTTTCGCCATGACCAGAGAGGTCCAGAGTGTTGGAACTAGAACTACCGCTGCTAGTAGTGCTGGCGGTACTGCCACCAGTGGTCATCTTTGTGCTCGTGCCGCCGCCATGACAGCCAGACTGGCAACCTGTTCCACAATATTCATCGCCAGAGCCACAGTAGCCAGCAGCAGAACAACAGGATCCGGCAGGCCAGCCGTCGCAGGTGAAGTTCCGGTTACCAACTCCGCAAGTACCATCAGTTGTGACTCCGCCCGTCTATGGGATGAAACGAAAAACGTTAGCTTGGTCTTAAACGTGTATTTCAAATCTCCGATGGGTATCAAACTTACTGCGCAGTGACCACTCTGGCAACCCGAGCCACAGTGGTCGTCTGCGTCGCCACACCAGCCTGTCGCCGAACAACAGCTTCCAAATCCGTTCCCACAAACAGTGCCCCCATTTTGCCTGCCACATGTCCCATTAGTTGTAGTATCTGGTGTCAGTCCAGATCCTGAGCCAGAGTTGAAGTCGACGCTCCAGTACATGGTACCTCCGAAGCAGAGGTTGTTGGCAAAACTCTTCTTGAGGGCAACAGTTTCAGCATCATCGTATCCAATCCATTGATCACCAAAGACTAGTTGCTTCATGGCTGCATCCTGAAGGAGCGTAGGAACATATCCGTTCTGATCAATCAACGCTTGGATTTCCACCAGTGACATGACACCGGCTGTGCCGGTACATACACCAGCGTCGCTAGGGCCCGAGAAGCCGCATAGAAGCGTGTCGCAAGAACTATCTGTTATGGCTGTTAGTCTGACCCGTATTTCCCTCATGACAAATTTGCTGCCACAACGTACCACTCAATGTGTAGCCACGTCCATAGTACGCAATACCAAAATTGATCTTTGAAGCGTCCAGTCCATCATACCACAATGGCATAGTATCGTTGTAGATCTCCCGAATATCAGCTTGTCCGCGGACCAGGGAGCCAAGTGTCTCGACGTCAGCATCCCAAGAGCCGTGCAAATCGTAAGCCATAAAGCCAAACCAATCCACGTACGGTTCCATAGAAATCGCATCAAACCAACGCAGATACCAATAGTCCGGTGCTAGTGTGAGGCTGATACCGTAAGATGTTCCAAAGGCAGTACGCATCTCCTTCACAAGCGAGACAAAGTTCTCAGTATCCGCCGGGTTTCCGCCACGGGTAGAATCACCGGGGTATTCCCAGTCAAGGTCAATACCTAGAGAAGAGTTACACCAGTCACCATGGACACGTTCAACTACGATGAAAAGGCCTGCAATAACTAACCTTGAAATCCATACTTATCCATAAACTCCTTAGCCGAGGAAATAAAGGCTGCTCGATTCACCGCAGTGGAAACCAGGTTGCTCCATGTTGCGTGGGTGGCGGTACCACTGTCACTGAAATCGAATCCGCCCACGGCAATCCACGTTTCCAAGGAAGATTTTTTCAGGTCGGTAAATTCGGTATAAAGATTGATGTCCCGATCGTCAGATGGCACCACAGCAAATGTTGTCGGGTCGATGGAAGCGAACGCAAAATATAGGTGGGTGTATCCGTCTGTCGCGATATCGGAGGGTGTGATTTTATTGCATATCCTGTTATAGCTGTTGGAAGCCTGGTAATAACCGATTGTGCGCCCATCAGTGCTTCCAGAACCTGTGCCACATGTGATGGGCTCAACAATCTCACATAGTCCGTAGCCAGTCTGGCAGACATCCCATTTGGAGGCTCCAATGCAGTGGTTGGAATCGGTCTGCTTTCCTGTTAGCTGACAAAGAGCACAGACGCCATCAGAGCAAGTAACGCTTTTCACTTACACCACACCATCCACTCGATGCGCAGCAAAGGTTCATACCGCACGATACATTACCACCCTCACTGTAAATTCCGCACATGGCGGTAGCATCGCAATTGCTGGTGCAATTTCCGGATCCACAGTAAGTTGGGCCGTAGCCGCAGATGCCATCATTACTACAGCAACTAGGGGACGGGATATAAGCTCAACAGGTGTCCAAAGATTTTTAAGGGAGAGGTCTAGGGCAGAGTGAAAGACCTACCTTCCATCGGCGCATTCTTCGCTTCCCGAGCATAGCAGCGCTCCCGTGTCTGAGAGATTCTCTTGTCTCTTGATGCGTCGTCCAAAAAGAGGTTGAGAACTGTTCAGTGACACCTGCTGGTTATCGATGAAGATGCTGGACATTGGGATAATCGGCAACGCGGGTGCCCTCGCCGGGTCGCAATGAGTTGGAGTAGTCGAACCACTCACTGGAACGAAAGTGAAAACCAATGCCGCCATGAAGTACGGCATGAGAAATAAAGTGATCTTCATGATAGTCTATTAGAGCATTCGACCTGTGATGAAATTCTGGGCAGACTGGCGAGCATACAATTTGGCGTCCCTTGGGCCATATTTGTATGCCCAAGAAGATTCGATTGTATCCATATCCTCTATTAACCGGAACCGTTGACCCTTCTAGGAAATAATTGAACTTCGGACTTGCAAGACCAATCATAAACCAAGTGATTGTCCGACTCAGTCCGAGGACGATATTGTTCTCCATATTTACCTCATGGACCTAAGCGCACTTAGAATCAGGAATAGATCAAATGAAGACCCCACTTAGCATTCAGGGGATTTATTGTACCTAAGCTTTATCCAGTTACTGCAAGAAGGCTGTGATGTGTGTTCCGGCTGTTTGGTACATCGCAGCGGGCCCCGAAACCTTTCGAGAATGGTTCCATTATTCGGAGGCAAATGCGATCATCCTTCGTTGACCCCACATCGGCCTTACGACCCATATTGGAAGCCATGCGCCCCCGTGGGCTACAAAATCATCGGAAACCTTGAAGTGTAATAGTTAGTTCAGAAGCAGTAATAATGTATGCATAGCTATGATTGGGAATCATGTTTAGACATTGACAATAGTGGCACATAAAGAACATAGAAACGCTGCTCCACAGCAGCTACTTTAGATGCATCTAATGACCCTTCCAGTATACAAAGAAAGCGGAGAGGCATATATTTTATGTCATCATCGTAACCATGACACAATGTAAGTATATCCTATGTTTACGTATTTCAAAGATGTTGAATAGATTGCGACTGCTCAATGTAAGAGTGCAGAGGCACGGCTCATTTAGTAACCCTCTTGTGAATCGCGAGATGCCCAGGTCCTAGTGATTGCAATAATATCACAAATCAGAGATGGTATCATGTAACCGTACGTACAAGAACATGGTCGCCTGGTCGTACCTTTACGGCCCATTTATGACGTATGCATGAGTCTGTACGAAAGGGGTCAGGTTAGACAACGCGGCAAGCCCCTTCCGATTTACGGGGAAGCACGTGTATCATTGGGTTATCGGCGTATTCCAGTGGGATTGCCGCGAAAGTGTTAATCCCGTCGGCTCCGGTGGTCTTCAACGGCACGCGAGCTCCGACAATGTCTGTCTAATTACCGTACTTGCCCGAAGGAATCCGTCGTGGAGCCCGGATTTGCTCCACAAATTGACAGACACACATAGATGGCCAATGGAATACACAGAAAACCACAAAAGAGCTAACCTGGTATCTATGACAAGTTCGGATCTTTCGTGCCGGATATACTTAAAAGAGTGCAAGGCTGCTAACGCTGAAGACCCACCACGGTAGGTTCATCCATGTTCATTCACAAAGGACCAGCGAATCGGCAGGGTTCATTCATGGATCAAGAAAATACCGGCTACATCAAAGTTGGCCGATCACCCTTCTTCCTGCCACAGAGATCGTGAATTGAATAATAACACAATGGCATGATGACAAAAGATCCATGACTTTTGGTTTGGAAGGCATTGCAAGGCATGCTGAGAAGAAGCAGTGGTGCATTAATCCTTGGTTGGATGCTGACTGACTGAGGGTACTGATCATAGTCGCCTCCGGCAGCCGGGTGAAAGAAAGGCCGCGATGAAGCGGGCAATACAGGTGCCTCTACAATCATGATAACCATTAGAAGGAGAGAAAAACATTTAAGCAGAACCTTTCTCTATGGGTGGCGACAATTAAGACAAATAAATATAGAGCTAAACATGACCTCGCACCTTGGTCCGGGTCCTCCCACCGTCGAGTTTCCAAGATGAACTTCACATTTTGGTGCAATATTTAAAACAAATAACTATAATTTCAAGAGAACATATGAATGACCGAGGATATGTACATGTCAATTGAGTGGATATCCCCATAATCATTTCCGCCCATAACGCAGAGATATAGAGCTGAGTTAGCTGGCAACTATTGGAAAGAGAATAAATCTCTCAACAAGATTTTAATAAAGTTCAATGAGTTTTCCCCGCGAGATGGCTCATCTGCATTCCTTGATGTGCTCTCTATACTTTATCGAATCTGGCTCTCTATGCCCGCAAATGCATACATAGTCTTTAGTAGACAGGAGTAGTCCTCGACAATATGAGTCCATGTGCCGTCTCATGGTTTTCTTAGTGTGACAAGCAACATCGCATATGCAATAGAATGCTGGTATACTGTTGTTTTGCTCATTCATTTTGAAGATTCCAATTATGCTGAACAAAGTGTAAGTTTAATCGAGAGTACGAGCTTGCAAGTAGATATAGGCAAATTATCCGGTAAATTTCTGTGTAATTCGTAGAGTAGAGAGTCTTCGTCACTATTAAAGCTGTATTATAGCCCTCTTTATAGTAACCATTCTTTGTTCTCAAACTGAATCATGATCATCATTGTCCCGCTCACAAGTGAACAGAACACATACAAGGCTACTAATTTGCAGCAGGTACACATGAACAATGAATTGGAGGGGGCTTTGGATTTGAAGAACAATTCATAATTCCATAGCAGAATATAATAGTTTACTGCCCATGGATTTATTTTAGGAAATATAATAGCAGGAACGAATACTAAAGTATAAAGGACTTGTTCCTAATTGTTACGAGCTGAGCCCAAGAATGGCAGGCGTTTGAGGCCCCGTATGTTATAGTAGCTGTTATCCGTGCCAGTAATCGCGAGCATTGTTGCGATTATTGACTTATCTTTTAGCCTGACGGGCTGGTAGACGTACCAGGAAGCACGGATCCTCACACAAACAATTTGCAATTCGCCTATGTGATTCAGAGATGCTTGAAATTTACTAAGGCTAAAGTATATCATATAAAGCCAAGGGGACATTAATCTAATGCTAATTATAAAAAATATTTATCGCTATATAAAATAAAATATAAAAAATTAAAAATATAATAATTAATTAAAAAAGTTTAATCAATATTATAAATATTACTAAATTTGGTGTTGGAACGTTAAATTAATGGAAGGAATAATATTATAGGAGGCTTGAGGCACCTTGAGGGCGCCGGGCCCGGAGAAAGGCTACCCATCATGCGGTCTGTTCCCCTCAACACCTTCTTAACCCCGCAATAGCTAGCTTAGTTATATACAGGAACAACAATAATCATTGCAACCTAGCAGCTGCTATTACCTATGACCTCGACTGTGTCATAAAAAAACCCAGGACCTACCCACAAATCGCCAATTGGATTTTGGATCATAGCTTGTGTGTGCCTACCAGTTGCCGATGAGCTCGGATTGACCTCGCCTAAAGGTGGTGTTAGATTATAACAGGATATTTTTCATGCAATATTAGCAGGGATTCCACTTTTTATTGAATGTCATAGTGGCCATTCTAACAATTAAAAGTCCCACTATGTCTAGAGCTTCTAGGTTCAGTTCCCAGCACCCCTACCGCTACGCGACTAGTGTAACGGTCTGGTCCTAAGCCCAGGGGATGAACGCCGAAGGCAGGGGTTCGTCAGCTAGAGTATGGAATCCTGTTATAGCTGTACAGGGTTTATATTGGCAGGAGAGATTAGGCACATTAGATCTAAACAATATAACTAAAAAATAGCAAAAGAGGTATTATATCTAGTAATAGGTCAATTAGTTAATTAGAACAATTAAAGATGACTAGGTTATATTAAAATCTGAGTTAGACCCTAATAGCAATAACTTGTAGAAGTCTTAAATATATGTTTGTCCAAGTAAGCCCTTGGAGCGTGCAGCGCCCTAATGCCAAGGCTGTACGCTCCAAGTTGTGACTTCTGTTTAGCTGGACTGGTAGGACAGGAAGTGGGCCTATCCGAGCTTTTGCCGGTATCGACATTCGACTCCCGGGTGGGTTGGTCTGGGTTATAACAACTGGCCTCAATACATACAGTAGAGGCAAAATAGAGGATGGTAGCTAGAGCAGATACTAATCTGTTATGGCTGGGGGGGTATGTTAAATTGTAGCTGGATATTACTGATGCAGTATTAACGGGGATCCCACTTTTTATTGAATGCCGTGGCGGTCATTCTAACAGTTGGTTGGGTGATGAGTGAATCAGCAGCGTAACAGTTGAAGTGGGACAGTGGGAAATTCGCACATCAATGCTTAATACCGTAGGTAGTACTGCAGGACATGCTTAGCATAAATGACTCGGCTGGAGCGGTAATTAAAAAGCAAACTTTGGCCCCCCAACTTGCCGTCTCATGTTCTGGTCTTTGATACTTATTCTGGTCCATATCGCCAACTCAGCTGGGCCACCATGATTGGTTTTGAAATCATTATGCGCTCCTTTTATATTTTGTTCCCGCTTATAGCCGCTGTGCAGGCCATCTCGCTTCAGGAAGTGTGCACTGTTGGTCATGCTCAATCAACGCTGGCTGGCCTAGATGTCCCAGTCGGCATCAAGACGCTGAATGACTCAGTGACTGCCAATGCCGTCTACAATTATTCGATGAGTGATCAATACACACACCCGGATGCCACAATCGACTTTTGCAATGTTACATTTGCTTACTCCCACCACGGACAAAACGACAGAGTTGTGGTCAAGTATTGGCTTCCGGCTCCAGAAAAATACCAAGGACGGTTCCTATCCACTGGAGGCGGCGGCTACCAAATCAATAGCGGTGAGCAGGTTCTTCCAGGTGGGGTCATTCATGGTGCCACTGCCGGTCAAACTGACGGAGGTTATGGCTCCTTTGACGGCGCTATTCATGATACCGTACTCTTGGCCAACGGGACTCTCAACTGGCCAGCCGTGCACATGCACGGTTATCAAGCCATACACGAGATGACTTTGCTGGGAAAAGAGTTTACAAAGAAATTCTTCAAGTCTTCCGAGTTGTTTTCGTACTATGAGGGATGCTCTGAGGGCGGACGCGAAGGTTGGAGCCAAGTTCAACGCTTCCCCGACCTGTTTGATGGCGTCATCGTTGGCTCCCCAGCCATTCGCCTCAGCTTTGCTCAGGTATTCCATCTCTGGCCGACCGTACTCCAGCATAGTTTGAATTACTACCCGCCCCCCTGTGAGCTGGAGACAATTCAGAATCTGACCACTGCTGCCTGTGACTTGTTGGATGGATTGGCAGATGGTGTTGTTGCCCGTTCTGATCTATGCAGACTGAAGTTTGATATAAACTCTCTCGTTGGCGAACCATACTCCTGTGCCCCCAACAGTGGCTATGGTGGACCGCCAGACTTCAAAGTTGACTGGCCCACCCCAGCACAGAATGGAACTATATCTGTTGAAGCGGTTCACTTTGCTCAAAAGCTATTGGATGGTTGGACTGATTCTGAGGGCAAGAAGATGTATGTGCCTATTCAGTATGGCGCTGACTTCCAAGACGCCCAAACCCGTTTCAACAATGAGACCAACTCGTGGATTCCTGTGCTTCCGGATATGGGCACTATTTGGGTTTCATATTTTCTCGAGCAACTGACTAGTTTCAACACGGAGAATATGACCTTTGATACACTTAGAAATTGGGTGATAAAAGGCTTACAACGATATGGCGACACCCTTGATGCTACTTGGCCCGATTTAACACCATTCCAAACTGCCGGAGGCAAGATTATTCATTATCACGGCGAGTTGGAAGGAGGACTTCCGGCCGGCTCATCTGTTCACTACTGGAATGCGGTACGCAAAACGATGTATCCAGATCTCGGTTACAATGCCAGCGTTGATGCACTGAGTGATTTCTATCGCTTCTACATGCTTCCTGGCGGTGGGCATTGCCAGCCCATTAGCTACCAGCCAAACGCGCCCTTCCCACAGAATAACCTCGCCGTCATGATTGACTGGGTTGAGAACGGCAACGCACCCAACACCCTGAACGCGACGATCGTCTTGGGGGAGAATGCTGGCAAAAACGCACAAATATGCCCTTGGCCATCTCGTCCTCGTTGGCATGGCAATGGCACTGCTCTGCAATGCGAATATGACCAACAGTCTTTAGACACGTGGGAGTACAAATTAGACAGCATTAAAGTGCCTGTTTATTAATTATTGTTGCAACTATATATACGAGGTTTACTGGTCCCACAAGAGACAGTCGTCTTTTGTGACAATTATAAATGTATATTCCACCTAATTACTTATATACGAGATTGTAAGATAGCCCATCCCGTAATACAGCTGGCTTAGTATCACAATAAACGTTTCCCGTCCCAATAATGAATGTATCAATAAACTACCTAATTGGGTATATTTTTGTCAGACGTATCGGTAAAATCAGTGCCTTTCCGTGTATCACTGAATGAATAGTTTCTGGTTGTGTAACAATCTCTTGACTTTCCTAAATTCAGGATGTGTTTTTTTTATTGGCGGTATCTTTATCATAGTCGATGAGAAGTCCATCTGGGTGGCATCATCTTGTGACGCAGCTGCCATTTATTGCGTCTTTTATTGATTTCCATTTTCTTTCCATAACTTGAGGCAACTTCGGAGATCTTATATACCTACGGAGGATAAGGCAATGAAAATAAGGACAGTAGTATTATAAGCTACCTAGGAAACGATATGGAGGCGAGTTAGGAACAGTGGCCTTTCCTGTCCCCACCTCCTTGTTAATGGATTTATTCAACTCTTAAATAGCAACGGCATCAAAGTAGATAGCAGTGAATATCTTGAAAATCGACCTCATCAATGAATCTGGGCGGGTGGAATTCGAAAGATAGAGCTGCTGGGAATAGTATAGTGTTGAGTAAACAGCGACGTTGGAAAGTGATTACCGGCTGCAAGGAGCATGCATAGCGTCTTGCGCGTAGGAAGAGTCATAAACACATAATTTTCTGTACCGCTATACATTCTCAACAGTGGATAAGTCGGAGTTTTGGTCCAGCTGGTTTCCCTCATGTGGTGTACTATTCGACAAACTCGTGGTCGACATCAAATGACCACGGAGTTGGCGTTAGTTCTGGGGCACCCTTAGTGCGTGAAATGACTTCTCCTTGAATGCAGCTTGACCGCCACCAAACAGTTTCCGTTAAACTGGGAGTAGCAAGACATCTGAAAACTTTCGGGTGGCTGCGATACCGTTCTTAATTACACCATCTCAAACAAAATGCCGTTCGAGTCAAGAAATATTTGGTACCGCAACTTTAGGGTCGGAAGGCTGCATGGGGCTGGCCCGGAGCAGCCGTGACTTGCACCACGGCTCTCTGATGTTACAACAACGCGACGAAGTGCCGGGCGGGATGGAAAAGCGGGAACAGCGATGCGGTGTGGACTGGGAGGTCATGATGTGACGACTACGGCGGGGCAGCATGAGCGAGGTTGCTCGAGGATATATGTATGGACCGAACATGCCGTGGCATTGGAAACGAGTGTCTCGGGGGGGAAATAATACGCATCGCCCAGCCAGTGTCGCGCGCGCGTCTATCACAAAATCATTTGCGGAACTTTGGGCTGTCTTGCAATTTGATTTGAATGTCGCGCCAATGAAGTCCATCAGCTGTGATTTGAGTTCTGCAGGGTACAGAGCAGTTCCTAGATTGGCCGGCATCGGAAAAGCCGGTCCTGGTGGTCTGTCTACAAGTAAAGGCTTGCCCTCCGGTCTTCAATGTAGAAGAATACTGCCCTGTAGCAATTCATTTTCGACAATGGATCAATATTTGGCGCTGTTGGCTGTACGATTGATGAATGCCTCTTTCCACCCATTCCACCTGTTTGATCTGTGGCCAACACGGTGTGGACAGGGGTTGGACAGGGGTGGGAACCATGCTAAATGAAGTTTGGCGTTGTGGCCACCACCTGTGTCAATGATAACGTGGTCCATTGTGCGGAACCTAATTCGCCATTACGGACCCATAATAGGAGAGTCCTGATGTTGCTAAAATTATCTTAGCGCTGCAATTTTTACACCATGTCCCATCTTCAAAGGCAGCATTAGGCACGCTTCAGGTTCCAACGTGGCAAACCCTAATCTAGCCTACTTTAAGAAAACAAAAAGCAAGACTTTTGAATTAGGCGAGCCCAAAAATTAGGCAAGGCGCTACTGTATTTGAGGCCTGTTGTGGCAGCGCTGTTTGCATCACAGTCCCATCCCAGCACACCGCAACTACGGCTCTCGCTTCCTCCTCGCCCGCCTTCGCAGACCCGATCCTTATTATGTTCGGATTATTTTGATTTTGATCTTTTACAGCCCACCTCAATTCTCCCCTCTCTTAACATAGGACATCGGTCCTCTGCCTGTTGCGCACACTGCTGATCTCCATACCGACCTTGCTCTTTTCGGGCCCTGTGCTGAGGCCACCGCAGCTATGGCAGGGTTCGTATACATTTTCCTTAGCATCTTATATATCTCTGCACATCCCTTGAACCCTTTTCCATTTCATCTACTTGAAAGTCTTTCAAGACAGTTGTGGATCTCCCAAAGGCCTTTTAGTTGGCGGTTTCGGCCACTGCATGACTGCATGACGTGTATTCAATAAGGTTACGCATAGGAAGGAGCTAGCTACTTGGAGTAGTGGACGGGATAACTAGGTCAGTTCCATGGATCGTCGCATGGACGGAGTCCGGTCGCCAGCAGAACCTGTCACATTTAGATAACACCACAACCTCCGACTATGCATAAGAGCAGCAAGACTTAGAAAATGTTGTTCTAAGTAGGTAGGTAGGCATTCATCAATCAAGACGCTGCCGTCCCCTCGATTTGGCTGTTTTGGGTTCCAAAACCGCCGTTGCCACGAAATGCATTTGTGCTCCTTTCGCACGCCATCGCACCATTACTAACAAATTACTCACCATGTATACACCCATTGCAAAGTATAGGGCTAACTAAATGTACTAGTCAAAATGGAACTGATGTCGGCCACACTCAGGCGCCTTCCACAAAGGGAAAGTTGACGATCAAGATCAACGAAGGTCGGGGGCTCAAGAGGAGCCGGAATCCTTATGTGGTGGCCATTTTTCAGCGGAGCGAGCTCATCTCGTGTGGGCCTCGACATGCTGACAAGGATCATGATTTCAATGCCACAACACCTGCTATGCCCAAGGGCGGCATCCCCATTCAACCACAAGACAGATATTCCGGTCGTCCTATGGCTATCCCAATGAGGAGCCGTCAGAATAGTAGCAGCACCCATGACTATGGCACAGCCCAGAGTTGGTCCACTGTACCGTCCTTCACAAACCCTAGGTGGGACGCTGAAGCACAGTTGTAAGTTGCGTATTGAAGGTTTAATGTTGAATTCGAGTTTCTAACTTGGAACAGTGATGTTGTCGACTCCGATATGCTGATAAAAATCTCGGTATACGATCATACTGCCACAGGCGACGTGTTTCTCGGTCGCGTTGATTTCCAGGCCAGCAACGATCCTAGAACCGCAGTCAAAGGATGGTTCCAATTAAAAGGCCACCCGGATACCACCCCAAAGAGCGCGCCGACTGGCGAAATCTGTGTCGAAGCGATATATCATAAATCCAAGGGTAGAAACTTGGGACCAGCAGACTTTGATATCCTTAAGCTTCTGGGCAAAGGCACTTTTGGCGAGGTTTACCAAGTTCGAAAGAAGGACACAAAACGCATCTACGCAATGAAAGTTCTCCAGAAGAAAGTCATTGTGAAGAAAAAAGAGGTCATGCATACAGTGGGAGAGCGGAATATTCTTGTCCGAACTACCCTGTCTGATTCGCCATTCATTGTCGGTCTCAAGTTCTCATTTCAGACACCCTCCGATCTTTATCTTGTCATCGATTATATGTCTGGAGGAGAGTTGTTCTATCACCTGCAGAAGGAAGGGCGATTTGACGAGGACCGCACCAAATTCTATATTGCCGAACTCGTCTTGGCTATTCAGCATCTTCACAAGAACGATATTGTTTACCGGGATTTGAAGCCCGAGAATATCCTCCTTGATGCAAATGGGCACATTGCACTGTGCGATTTTGGCCTATCAAAGGCCAATGTTACCGAGGAGGACAAAACGAACACGTTTTGCGGAACGACCGAGTATCTTGCACCTGAAGTGCTCCTAGACGAATCTGGATATAGCAAGATGGTCGATTTTTGGGCTCTTGGTGTCTTATTTTTTGAGATGTGTTGTGGCTGGAGCCCCTTCCACGCCGAAAACACGCAGCAGATGTATAAGAATATTGCTTTTGGAAAAGTGCGCTTCCCTCGCAATACATTATCTCACGAGGGACGAAGTCTTATCAAGGGTCTCTTAAATCGAAATCCAAAGCATAGGTTAGGTGCAACTGATGATGCTGAAGAGTTGAAAAGACACCCCTTCTTTGCTGACATTGACTGGGATCTTCTCTCCAAGAAGCTCGTCACTCCTCCCTTCAAGCCCAACTTGAGGTCTGAGACCGATGTGTCCTACTTCGATCCTGAATTCACAACCGCGATGGATCAAAATGAATCTCTGAATGAGCGAGCCGCTGCATTGGCCAGAGGTTTGACTACATCGACCCCTCTTTCTCCTTCCATCCAAGCCAACTTCAAAGGTTTCACTTTTGTGGACGATAGTATCTTGGAAGATCACATGCGAGATAGAACAAGGCTGGATAAAGAGGACACGGATGATCGCTATGGATATTATGATGGTGATTTCTAAAAAGCTGCTGATATTCTATAGATGATAATATTATAGGACGTTTTCTTTTCTAATAAACGTTTAGAAAATTTCTATCTTACTTAATACACATTTGCTTTCATTGCCGCCTGTCCACTGTGATAATATGCACTTGCTCAATCGTGATCAGCCAACCAGAGGTAAGAATATTTACAGTACTTCTTTCGCTAGATGAATTTAGACATAGGAAAATTCACTTTGGTACAAGTGGCGCCATTTTTCTGATCAGTGTTATCACTACATTTATAGAGATAGGTATTAATATACATAGATTTAGTTATTAGAGAATCCTCACTATCCGCAAGTAATCGTCTGTACTAAAAGCTATGTGGAGCTCGTGATCTGGATGCAGTCTAAACACACCCACAGAGATAAACTGCAAAGGAAACGGCTAAAATGAGAAGGGATCAATTACTTATGTTACAGGATTAATTATGAGAGCTTTCCAATGTGGAGTTTTCCGTATATGAAGATTGACTTGAATTTCCTATGTGACCAGGGTTGAAATTAGTAACTAATTTTTTAACTAATAGTGAGTGCCCCTTAGTTAGTAGTTAAAATTAGTAACTAATAAATAATTAATTTTTTAAATTAGTTATTAATAGTTATTAATAACTATTAATAGTTACTAAGTTAGTTACTAAATTAGGATTATTATTTAAAAAAAAATATAAAAAATATCCTTTTATTAATAATTTTTTATAATAAATTTTTAATAATAAAATTTTTATTAATTTTTATTAATTTTAACTAATTTTAATTAATTAATAATTACTTAATAACTATTAGTAACTAAAAAAAGTAATTATAATAACTATTAGTAACTAAAAAAAAATTTAGTTACTATTTTTTTAACTAATTACTGACTAACTATTAGTTACTAAAAACTCACTAACTAACTAGTAGTTTTTTTAACAACCCTGTATGTGAGTGGTGGAAAACAGCTGTGACATGTATCAAATCGAACAATACACACCACCGAAAGGATGATACACGAGCGTCACTTTGGTAGATTAATATACGTCTAGTTCCCGCTGAGCGATATCGCAATATTAGTGTTGTAGATCGGTCTTTTGAGCTCGGGAATGCAAAGTTTGGGAAATACCCGGATCCTGTGTTGTGTTCGAGAATTGCCCGAGTGTATCTTGTAACTCCAGCGCGGCGAAATATCTACCATATAGAAATGGACCATCCAAATGCCACCACTAACTCACGTCACTTAGTGGGCTTTGATCATTATTTAAATCATGCCGAGATGGTACCAAATCAACCGCGGAAAAGAGCCGAATTGCGCGTGGGACAATTGACGATATTGCGTTCATTTTATCCAGAACGGCACCTCCAGTGTCGTGACGGTCAGTGCTAATGAGTTTCTCCTCTATTATCGTTTTTTAGGTACTGATAATATGGATCCGGAAGTATGGGTGATGATATATTTACTTTTGTAAACTTATCCTAGACCTCATGACAGGACCAGATCCATTACATGGTTCCACTCAGCATTTTTTTTTTTTGTCTGCGATTGAATGACAAACGTCCGTATTGGCTCAACGATGCCAGTTCGCCCCCTTCCACTGTAGAATAATTGTAGGAATAATGGCGAACGCCACCATTATACCCGTTCCAATACCTGCCGTCGCAAGCATTCCTGCTTTCTCAATCAATTGTGGAAACCTTGTACGCAATCAGAAATCATGCTCCATCATCTAGGATCAATAAACTCACCACAGCGGACCAATGAATCCCCAAATTTGGCGCACAAACGATATGAAAACTCCCACTCCGGCCGCGTCCCCACGATAGCAGTCGACCGAGTACGTCATATAGACAGTGGTAACAACCTGATTACCCACGGCGGCAATGGTGGTGCCAATGAGAGGGGTAATATTCCACTTTTCTCTAGATGCTTCGACCTGGATCAGGAAAACTACATAGCCAACAATGGCCATAATTAGGCCAGAGTAGCTCAGCCACAAACGGTACTCGGGGGGTGGTGCGATTCCGGTCTGCTTTTGGCGCCGAAGCATCCACCGGTCAGACGACCAGCCGCCGATTTGTTCGCCTATAATAGAACCGAGAATGAAGCTGAGATACTGAAGTCCGACCTGCTGGGTATTAAACCCGTACTGTAGTGGGAAAATTTGCGGGATTTCCATCGAGGGCAGAATAGCCGCCCACATGAAGATCATTGAGTATGCCACAGCGGAGATGCATACAGCGGGTTTGAAGAAGTAGGTCAATGGCTGTACGATATCCCACCATGTTATGGGTCGAGGGTTTATGCGCTCAAATCTGAAATACCCTTGCTTCTTCGTCTTACCCTCATTAGGCTTGTGGCCAATGTCTCTGCGATATGAAGTCTCCGACCCGAAAAATAAATAGAGTAGGAATTGGATACCGTTGGTCTGTAAGCAAAGGTTAGTCTATCTCAAACAAGCTTGCGCATCGAATCGCTTCATTTACAATGGCAAGAGTCCAATAGATCCATCGGTAGTTGACTCGTAGGGCCACAAACCCGAAGATGAACGCAGCCAACGGGACACCAAGAGTCACCATAATGGTCCACACTCCCATATATGTAGCGCGTTCCTTCTTGAAAAACATTTCTGCAACGACTCCGCTTCCAATTGAGCCTGCAGGGCTAATGAAGAAGGATGTGATAGCCCTGCAAATGCACATGGTCGCGTAGGAGGGGCTCTTAGCACACCCAACATTGCCAGCCAAACTGCAGATTAATGAGATGAGAAAGACGGGTCGGCTCCCATAGGCATTGGCCAGTGGCATCCAGAATAGCGGTGCACCTCCAAGAATGGCTATAGCTAGCGATCCCAAATAGGATGACTCTTGCAGTGAAACGTGCAAGTCCTCCGCAATATCAATAAATGACGAGTTCATGGCGGCGGCAGTGAAGGTGCTCATCATGGCATTAAAGGATACCATAGCCAGATTGATAATTTTCTGAGCAGAAAGAGTAAGCAGGCTTGTACTTTACTTTTCTTTATAGCAAATTACCCTTCTTTGTGGCCAATTGTATGGATCATCCGGGTCCATACTAGGCACAGGCTCCAAGCTGATGCTTCCATGTCGCGCTAGAAGATATTCACGATGCTCTGGCGTTAACTCGGCAATTTCTTCTTCATCAATCTATTGCTAATTAGTGGATTCTTTGAGTATTGCAATTGATAACTCAACATGAGGCGCTGGATCGCATACCGCTAGCACCTGACCAGCAGTGTGGTCGGAGTTAAACTTCTCGTCGGCATGAGTTTTGTTTGATGACATTGTAGCTTAGAGCAGATGGTTAGTTTTTTCTTTTTTTTTCTTTTTTTTTCTTGCTCCTCGCTAGGTTTATAATTAATAGTGAGGGCACGTCCAGCAAATCCACCGGAATTGCGCAACAAAATTGGGAGGATGGGTCAAGCTCAGAACATTATGTATACATACGTTAAGCTTAAATACAGGGTTCTGGTCGGTGCATGTTAGTTATTTACAAAATTAGACAAAGGAGCAAGCCTAGAATGGGTCATAATCTGAGGCAACACCTTATGCAGTACCCTCGTTTCGAATGGGAGGTGAATCTCGGCGTTAGGCCGCAAATACCGCCGGACCAACTGATTGATGTAACGCTGTGCGCAACATTACTAGAATCCAGTTAGTAGCCCAGGCAACAATGCGGCAAAGATCTGCTGGTGGAGAAGCGGTGGCCTATTTGACCCTGGGAGATCTCGGTGAAAAAAACCCACAAGAGCCATGTTACATTGCAAAATGGCACTGTTACATTTTGCCTGTCAATCATGAATATGTGTTGTTACGCGACAAATGGTGTTGAGCAAGACGGCTCGTGTAATGGTGCAAGGAGAGGAGGATAATTCCCAGGGAAACTATATAACAATGTTCAATCAATGGGAATATTCTAGAATATAAGATTAAATTCATCTCGTACCTTCACAAAGATTCAGTGACCATGTATTATTAGGAGACCTCGTACCGATGTGGGCAATGTTGTTCGGAACCCCTCCCGCCGCCTATTAACTGGAATTTTATAGGGCGTGTGTAATTTCTTAGTAATGAGATAGATCTGCATTCCCAGCTCCCAATGTTGAGGGCGCGACCGCCTGCCAAATGCATTCAATGTACGTGGAGTGTGAGAAAGGCCCAGAGGCACTTACTTTGTGGGATTGCAGCACGGCTAGATCCGTTACAATGGCCGATGACGACCCAGTCGGGATGGTGTCCGAAACAATGGAGACTAGTCAGTTAACCCAAGGCCAATCGCCTTTTTACGACGTATCATTTGTGTACATGTGGAATGTCACCTTCCGAGATGATGCTACAGTCTTGTTGCCCTGTCCTTGACCGACTGGATACTTGGCCATTGCAGGGCGGGGCGCTGAGACTGATGTGGACAGTTTTGCAGGATTGATGCGCGACCTGGGACAAGGGCGGAATTGCCACGGGGCAGTTCAACCAGTGCCAGGAAATGATGAACACGGGGTATTGCCAAGCTTGAAATATTGGTCGGGACATGACCCACCCCAAGCTCATTCTAAATGACGCGTATCGAGAATCAGGACATGGATTATCACCCGAGAATTCAGAATAGGGGAGTTTCGGATGTAGAGATAGTGTGCTTCGGGTCAGGGGACATACATGTCTACTGAGAGGTAGCAAAATGGTCTCTGCTACTGCAGATCAAACTGAGCTTCGAAACCAAAAAAAAAGAAAAAGGACAAACTGCTCTCAAAGAAGAAATAAGATTGGAATCGAGCGCTCTGCTACGTTGTTTCAGAGTCTTGGTAAATATAGGGGACGGGTTACACTTTGAACTCAATACTGTAAGATTGGTTTGCAATGCCACTGGTTGTATCCGAAAAACGGTTGTACTATAAAGGTGTTCCTAGGTCTACTGCCTGGTTGAGCCCACGGTTGATTTTTTTTACGAATAAACTGTAAGATTGGTGGCATTCGTGACGCCGAGGGACAGATGACCCTGGCGTAGTCGTCGCAGCCCGTTGTTCCTATTCATTCCACAATTGATTAACCAGGCAGTCATCAAAATCAATCATCCAAAGCGTCGCGCTAATGTGAGAATTGGGAATTATAATTCATTACGTTGCTAATACAAGATAATTTCTAGACGTAGCTCTTATTGAAGGATTCTTCACAGATGGTTTCTAACCATATGGTATCATATGATGGTGAACTTCCGTCACTGCGGTCGCTTCGGTCATCGATTTCTGTGTCGACATCCCATGGTGGCTCAACCGCACTTAGGCAGATACCATCATCATTTATAGTCATACCAAACTTATCCACTTTCTTCCGGTCTAAACTGCGTCCGATTGTTTTAAAAACACGTATTTTTACCTCATTCCTCTGTCCACTAGACTTGGAGCTCTTCGCCGATGAACCCCTCTCGCTAATAAGGCCAGGAGCCACGTGGGAGAGAAACTGTTTCATTGTTGGAAGAGCCGCACAGATGACAATCAGTTGTGATTCAGAAAGGCTAGCATTTCAAGTTAACTAGAGCCAATTCAGGATATTTATGACCAACTTACATAACAACCGCCGAGCTTGAACTGTCCCAGCTACTATCACGGGTGTTAAGGGTGGGTTTTAGCAAAGCAACTCTTAGGGCTGCAGTCACAAGTGTCCTGTGGAAAACGCCAAAATTAGAACCAGGCAGTTCCCAAATCTAGGATAAGGTACATACACTGAACCAATGGCAAAGAAGACAATGACACCAATCTTCTGTCTATTTGGCATCTGAAGCTTCATGATCATGGGAATGGGTAAGATAAGAAGCAGCAAGTCAGAAAATACTCCAAGAGCTGCCCTAGCGATATAAAGAGCTGGTCGGTTGATGCAGACCCCTGGCAACGTCGGTCTCCAATTTTTCTCGATGGGCTGGCAGCCAAGTAGAATGGCGGCAAAGATGGCTATATTGTAGCCAGCCATAAGAAAAATGGACGCACCATTCGCCCACTTCCACCATGTGGCCGGGGATACGCGGTAATAGAAGATCCCCAGTGATGTCTTGCAGAGCCCCGTTGTAACTGCATTCAAAGCGGTAACGGCAACGAGCATCTACCACGGTATGAGTTTGTATCTAGACTGACAGCAATGATTAGGAAGGTTCGGAACATACCTTGGCCCCGGATACAGCCCGCAAGGCGGGCATTTCCCATATATGGACTCCGATCGCTTTTGTTGCAAAGTTGTCTAAAAACCATGAGCATGGGCCGTAACATAGAAACCTCCATGATCACCTACGCAGTTGTATCGATGCCATGGCTAGGGCGACTATCCACCCGAGCACGAGTAATACTGAAGATTGTTGAGTGCTAGGATCTAAGACTTGTCAGGGAATCCTGCTTACCTAATGGGCTGTCAACTGTGCGTACTAGTCTCAACTTAACATATAAGTACTGCACCATGAAGAGGGTGGAGAGAGGAACACCGATGCCGAATATGATGTAGGCTGTAATGTTGTATTGCTGAGTTGGATGGGCCAAGTTGACCTTGTAGCCAGGGGGACCGGCGATGGCCACAACCCCATCAATGTAGACAAAGTTGTACATTTCCGAGGCTGTGAACGCTTTTGGGAGGCACCACTAATCAAGGTTATGCCTGTCCAGCAGGTCTCAACAGCGCTTATATACAGCGCGCTAGAGAATGACAAGTTGGATAAACGAACAAAGGCAGTGGAAATTATGAAGCAGAGGACTAATGTAGAGGAGGCAAGGACAGGAAAATCAAGATCCCTTACTCCCATGGGACCTAATGTTGATGTATCTCGTGGCAAGACTCCAGCTTGACGGGAGGCACAGACCCTGGGTATGGGTATCCGCCCGATTGACGGCGACAAGCCACCTACTCCGTACTTGAAGGTGGACGGGTCAATTCCATCATCTCGGCCGGCCCGTTCCGTGAAATAAAACAATAGTGGAGGTTTACGCCCTGCTGATACCCCGGTTAGCAGAGTACTAACACTGGCTGTTGTTGCTGGTGACGCAATTGCAATAGCACCGGGGTGATACTCGGCGGCTAGCTGATCTCGGAGATATACATCGATCAGGAGCTTTTTTTGGTAAATTAGAAAGGAAATAGTGCTGGGTCAGTCAAAACCCGAGCTGGCTAATCATGATGCCTCAACTGGTCCATGTAACATGCCAAGCAAGCCGCTGAACGTCAAAGCGCGGTCCAAGCTACCAAATGATCAGCCCATCCTCAAAGTCAGTGCTTCCAGACCATAATACGCTATGTTGTGACACATTACAGGTTGATCACAAGCCGAGGCCTTCTTCACCGGGAAATAAAAAACTGGCATCGGCAATTTCCCCCCTCTACTTTAGCTCCTAGCGCTAATCTCACGCAAACCAATGTGAAGGCTGTCTGTTACTGGAACCGCGGAAATCACCTTCGAGATCTTGACTAACCTGCACAAAGCTGTCTGCTTTTGTATGCCCTAATATCGGCCCATTTTCTTGGTTATGTCTGTTAATTGAGCCTTGGATGCCACCTTGGCTTTACAAAATGTGTCTTTAGTTCACTCAGAAACCACATAGAAGTGCCACTGCATGGTGGAGTATAGTCAATAAGCTCAGCCCTGGCCATTTGGCGTGACCGAGAACAAGGATATACCGCTGACCTTTTGTACATCGTAACCAGGTCACAATCCACTTTAATTATAGCCCTGCCGGTGAGGTGCCCGTAGCAACATTGGTTCACCTTAAGTCGTGACATGCCGCTAAACATGGGCGGTCCAAATGACGATGCACTCTCCGCGGTGAGATACATTAAGCTTCTCCTTTTTACCAGATGATCCGACATCGCATGGTATTGGGACTATAAAGTGTTGAAAATATCAAATTTCCCTTCGCCCCAGGTTCGGTTGGAATATTACAAACCATCGGAAATCTTTCACATAATATTCAGGTTGGCATCCCTGGCAGCTTTGTCCCAGCGTCTGATCAGCATCCAAGATCATCCTTTAAAAAGATCTGCATTCTTGAATCCCGAGGCCTGGTCATGCCGCCAAACGTGCTCGACCACACTCGCACGGCCCCACGGCTCTCAAGAGTACAGTATTCTGCGTTGATTTTTCGTTCACATGAATCATTAGCCAACTTTATCAATTCTGCAACAAAACAAAAAAAAAAGGCTGTAAAGACTGAACCTGATATCAGGCTTCCTTCCATTGCCGAGAACCGTTGGGCATGTTGGGGGACAGGGCTCGCTGATGCAAGGACCCTTAATATGACAGGGAGAAACCAGACAGCCAGGTGCTGCTTCAAGGAACACAAACTGCTTAGTGGAATCAGGGAGTCCGAGAGCACTAGTAGCGGGATCGGATATTTGGGGCACCTTGGACACATTCCTCACCCTTGTGCACGGCCTAGCCCAAACAACGGTCTGGCGCTAACGGGCCACAGGCTGTGCACGTTGTCAGAGTGCCCAATAGTAATTTCTGGGAAAAAAAGACTGTCAGGAGGCTAAGACAGGTGTGTGCATCCCTAAGCTGCGGTGAGGCCGACATGTTGGTTCAGGCTACGAGCAATACATCAAGTGAGATCACGACGGACAGAGGAATGCCCCTGGGTGAATTATGAAAACGGAATCGCTTTACAAGTATCCCAGAGTATGTCCTTGAGTACACATACAAGATTCACATCAACAAGGTCATTAGAATCATCTAAATTTTAAAATACTGACATGGCGTGATTACTGGTCTTGTCCTCATAGGATATTTCGCCTTATGATAACACCCCTTTTATCCTATTCAACACAACACATACTTATCGTGCCTAGAGAATGAATCATAATCAAGGCCACAGACCGTGACAGAGCCAATCATCCAGCATCAAGCGCTGTCCAACTGATAGGTACCAAGACGTATCACAACTCTGGTTGTCAATCAAAACACGACCAGATATCGAGTAGTATGTTTATCTAGTGTTTTTCAATTTTCCCTTCTCTCCACCTCCTCAGTTTACCCTTCGTACAACACGGCCAGTTCTCTGCTATACTCGTGGCACCCATTTTTACCCTTGCACCCTCTTTAACGGTCATATCAATTGTTCCAGTGAACTCTAGGGATAATTATATTGAGGAATTGACTACTTAGATCAATGGGTCTCTGTTACCAGGAATTCATCATTCATACTTCACTTATTATTTATGTAGACACGATACCAAGGGTCAAAAAATATATATGAATGAAATAAATATTGAGTTTAATTCTGCAAAGTAGTTACTCGCCAACCCAAGTATCTATCTAGGGATGGCGCAAAAAAGTCTCAATCGACGGACGCTCTGCAGGGTTGATCTTCATCATCATCCGCAGAAAGGAAGCCAATTCTTCTCGGGCTTCTTTCTTGAGACCGGGCATAAATGACTCCGATGATAGAGCTGGTCGTTGCAGGGGTATTGGGTCCTTGATATTTCTTTTACCATTAAAATACTTAATAATATCTATTTTTCCTTTTTTGAGTAGTTCTCTTGGAAAGTGCCTAAATATTATTATTATCTTGTATAAATGTAATTTTAGCTTATAGTGGCCGCCAGGAGGAACTCTCCTACTAAATATTTGTATAGAGTAAAATATTTTATAAATAATAGTACTAAGATTCCAAAAATCAACTTGTTCATCCCGGGGAGCTCCTAGAAGGACCTCCAGAGTATAGAGAGCAATTGGCTGGATATTCTTGCTGAGGTGTTGTGTTTTCTAGTTGGCTACTCCCTAATCTCCTAGGTAAAAATTATTCTTACTTATGTCTTTGCTTTGTTCCTTGTTGAAGTAGAAGCTGCGGAGTGGCCAAGAGAGCACTGGGATATAATTTTCCTCGGCGCTGTCCTATTTGGGTTTTGGGACACGGATAAGGTAATTAGATTCAATCAAGGAATAGTTACGAATTTTGACAAAGATATTGTCCGGTTTAATGTCTAAAGTATTCTCTGTGAGAAAGAGAATAGAGATGGTGAGTAGTTGGATAGAACAAAGTACCTGTATGGATGACACTTCGAGAGTGGGCATAATACAATGCGATAAAAAGTTGCATAGTGATCTTTCGCAAATGAATTATGATTTCCTTTTCAAATGTATCATGACCTTGACCATAACACTCGGTGCTCAGAACTTTGAGGGCTCGGTACATTATTTGATATCCTAGAGGTCCAGTTCTTCAACCTCTAGTACATTGAGCGGGCAAGCAGGCACACTTGTTGTTCAGGTCCTTAACTAGCCAAACCGTGGAATAAATGCCATATCCAATCTTGTTGATGACTTCATGTCGATCACTAAACACATCACCGGCATATACGGGATGAAACCCCCTGATCGATACACAGCAACTCCCTTCTCAACATCCTGATTCTGATTGTGAACATCGGACGGCTCAATTTGTTCTGGAGCGGCTTGCTCATCTTGTGGGGGTTGCTGGAACTCAATTGTTTTTTCTAGGTCCACTTTTTCTTTTCCTTTGAATATTTTTTCTTGACAGAGGGGGTTTTGAAGGTATGTTTACAGCGCTTTACGCGAATATGCGAAGATCAGGATTGGGAAACCACAGAAAGTACAAGATACCACCGATGCCCATGCTATACCTTACTATGCTAATCGTAAAGCTATAAGCCTTATACTAGCTTATATTAACTACCCCCTAATACCTCCGGTAACTCTCTGGGGGCCTTTCTAGGAAGGCCTTATTATACTCAAAGTTTTTTTTTAATATGTTTTTTATTTAATTTGTTTTAAAAAGAAATTTAATAAAAAGAATAAAAAGTTCCTTTTTTATAGAAAGATATTTCTCTAGGGAGAGCCTATAGAATAGCTTAGCCTTTAGTAAGACGTCCGGCCTACCTATAACTTAAAAAGGTAGGCTAAAAAAGGAGCAATAAAAAGGACTAATTACTGCTAAGAATTTTAAGGTTTTACTTATGCCCTTGAGGAATAAAAAGGGATCTATTAGGGGTGGCCTAGTATCTCACTACCCTCGTTAGTATGTGTGGCGTGGTGCATTGGGTGTTGTATGAGCTTTTTTGTGTCTAAATTATTTGAATTGCATGTGAATTGCACGTGAATATTATGTGATTTAAAGCACTAGCTACCAAATAATCAAGTCTATTAATCCGGGCTCTAATAGCTTGCTCTGTTTAACCCGGGTATAAGGGCTAGGCCGGTTAGTTAGTCAACCTAGCTATAAGAGGTCGGGTCAGTCAACCTAGCTAGCTGTAAGAGGTCGGGTCAATAAATAGGTCAGTCAACCTACCTATTGCGGGCCCGGTTATTTAACCTAGCCTTATACCTGGCTTTTGATAGCTAGGTTAGGTTAATATTTTTGTTTCTCAAGGGTATTGAAAAGCGGCAAGAGACTATGGGCTTATTAGTTTGGGTTTACTTTGGGCGGTCGCCGCTGTTCCACTTGTATCACTACCATAGGCCTCCCATTAGAAGAAGCAAATCTAGAAGGCGCTTATACTAACTTGTTGAACACCTTTAACAGCTTTACTTAATGATGCCTCAGGCATCATGATGGGGCTGTTTGATGTTGATGGCGGTGGTGACACTTGGCACACAGGAAGATCTAATCCGAACGTGCCGGAGTAGATGGACCAACTGCTGAGTCTAAGGACGCATATGGGAACCATGTTACTACGATGCACGTGGACCAAAATGGGATTACCTGTTGGTTTCCTTTCAAAGCTTCACGTAAGAGACTATGGTTGAGGTTATTGGACTTCCACAACGGAAACCTCGGTTTGGAATATATGTGTGCTATTGGCTTGAATATCAGATAATAAATAGCCAGGTTTGAATGCGTGTTGTAGGAGACTTGCTGTAACCTTTTATTTTGCAGTCACCGAACGAGATCCCCAGCATATCACAACAACCATGATTTTTCTTCCTAACAGTTTTTTGTGCACAGAAGCGCTCAAGACCGTAGAAGTTACGACAGGCAAAGATCCACAATAGACTTCCAGATCCAAGTCGATGTCTGTAATAAGATGGTCCGAACCATCCTTGTCAGGTTTTGCGGCAACCGCGCATAACTCTCATAACTCTCATAACCACAATGGCCACCTCAAAAAGCACTCATCCGCGACTGCAAGTCTTTGGGCACCTTTGTCGAGAATTCTCTTCTCATATCCACCCGGATATTCGGAGATACTCATGGCCACTGATGCCATTCCTGACTTCCCCACATTGTCCTCACAGCCCCACGAACGTGACATGGCCCCACATGGAGCGTTCGCATCAAGTTAATTAACAGAGTGTCCCACCATGTGGAGTCTACCGAAGCATCATAAACAGATGCGGAAAAGATCCCATGGCTACGCCGTAAACGAGGCATTAAATCTAATTAATATAATATACCAAGGGTCCATTGGCTCATAAACGGCACGTCTCATACCGCACGTCTCATCAACAAACCAGATTACACCTGCCAACTTCAGAGAGAGAATTCAGAAACTATGGCAGACTTCAAAGATCTCCGAGTGGCCATCATAGGTGCAGGTGCGTCCTGTATATTCTTCTTCACCTAATTTCACCCCTAAATGCCAATACAGGAATGGGGGGCCTTACGGCCGCGCTAGCCTTTGCGAGAAAGGGCTTCAAGCAGGTCCATGTGTACGAAAACGCGCCCGGCCTAGGTTTCGTTGGTGCGGGAATCCAGATTGCCCCAAACTTGATCCGCGTGCTTGACAGCCTAGGCATCTGGGCCGGCTCTTCCATACAGTCCGAGGCCACAAATGTCCAAGAAGTGGGAATATTTGACGGTCCGACAAACAAGGCTTTGACTGTGGTTTCGATGAAGGATATCAAAGACAGGTTTGGATACCAGCACTATGCTGGACACAGAGCTTCGCTAGCAGGCGGAATTTACGAGGCAGCCAAGGCCGAGCCAAATATTCATTTCCATTTCGGTCACACTTTGGAAGACATTGTGTCTTTTGAGCCCGGCAAGGTGTTGTTCATTGTCAAGGACGGCGAGGGTAAGACGCGTCAAGTTGAAACTGATGTCTTGATTGGCGCAGATGGTATCAAGTCTGCCGTCAGATATTCAATGCTCCGCTCTCTCAGCATTACAGCAGAAGTGGAAGATACCGGCACAGCATGCTATCGAATCCTACTCACGCGCGAGCAAATGGCAACGCACCCTGAGCTACTCGAGTTAATCGACAGTGATTCGGTAAGGAGGTGGATTGGCGAGAAACGCCACATTATCGCATATCCAATCCACAACCACACCATCTACAACATTGCCACTGCACAGCCCGATGTGAACTTTGCGGGGCCTATGAACTCCACCTGGACAACATTGGGGGACAAGAAGGCCATGATGAACGTCTACGCAGACTTTAATCCTGTCATTCAAAAACTACTCGACTTGGTTCCAGCAGGAGATGTTGTCGAGTGGCGGCTGCGAAGCCACAAGGTTCTAGATACATGGACAAATGGCTCAGTAGCTCTTCTGGGCGATGCATGCCATCCAACGCTTCCCCATCTATCCCAAGGAGCCGCAATGGCCATCGAGGATGCCGCGGCGCTGGCAGAAGTTGTGAGTCGAGTGCCAGACGGCGGAGCCGACCCTCAGGCTATTGCGAAAGCTCTGAAGGTTTATGAGCTTGTAAGAAAAGATCGCACAACCACCTTGGTGGAATTGGCAGCCTTGTCAGGGCGAACGTTGCATCTTGGCGACGGCAAGGCCAAGGAGGAACGCGACAAACAATTTGCAGAGGCAAAGGCCAATGGTAACAAGAAGCCGATTCCGGATAAGTGGGCAAGTCCAGAAGTTCAGGATATGATTTTCAAATACGACATCATCAAGGACACACAAGATAGATTTCATGAATTGTATGATTCTCTGCAGGATAGTCATATCACTCAGACCAAGCTTTGAAATAAAAGTCTTGTCTTTTAACTAATCGATTTAAGCGTCGAGGGCTTTTGCAACAGTATAGCCAGTTTGCCTTGATCTATCGTGAGCATACACCTTGTAACGGCATTATCGCAATGGTGTCCCTTTTCCTGTCTTCTTTTAGCATAGGAAAAAAACTCAGCTGGGGTTTCACAGGTGCATATTATCAAATACGATCATTTCCATAAGACATCTCGGCAGCCATAAATTGTGGCGTGTCTTATTCTCCGAGAGGCTCGTGATGATAGAAACGATTAATAGTTCCACTATGCCTGCAGCAGGTAACGGAATTCTAGCCGAACACACCTTTTCCAATCTAGAAAAGTACGATTCCTTTGAATGAAGCCATTTTGAATCTACGGAATAACGAGTGAGGTGGGAACAATTGTTAAGGCACAAAGCGCACTATTAAAGCGGATTCCAAAAAGTACTATGAGACCAGGCGCTTTTCTTTGAAGGCTCTAAAGCTTGCCGCACCAGAATATGGAATTAAATGCGTCATTGGAACAGCCTGCATGGCTCTCGCGTGGTCCATGCCACTTGAGGCCACATAGTATTCAGCTGCGAGAGGAAGTGCTGAACCGATAGCGCGGATAAGCCTAGTCTCGACTGCCTCCACATTCGTCTCTCTATGCACCAGACGGCCTATCAGACATGAAAGCGGTAGTGGGCTGTGTTTTCGATGGCGGACTCCAAAAGCGGTCGCCTGTATTTTCGATTGCTAGGCTTAAACCCCCAGGGCGTCTTTGGCTGTCCATGATGCCTTTCTCAGGTTTTCCACTTTATCCATTATCATAATATAAGGGGGGTCTATCGGTCTACAAAGGGACGGTCGTCTTTTTGTGATATCCATTTTAATCAATTAATTGGTTGTGCCTGTCTTGGCTCCCAAAGCTCCATCTTGCTGTGATAATGATAAGCGAACGGATTGTAACAGGTTAGTGCAGGTTTCTTGGGAAATGGTTCAAATCCGCGAAGATTACGCTCCTGGTGATATGGAGAGGTGATAATTTTCTTAAGTGTCAAATGATAGTCTTCACTACTATGCTATGCTACTCTTTGCTTTAGATATTATTCCCTTAAAGAAAGCACTCCTCGGCACCTGAAATTTATAGTTATATCTCCTCTAAGCTTCGCTTCATGTTCTTCTCAAGGCCGCACTTGGCCAGACAAGCCTCAATGCCAAGAGCAACATTGTCGGGGATCATTTCTCGGAAGCTTTCAATGTCCTGCCCGTTAAGGGTCTTGATGCCTCCCAAAGTAGCCTGTATGACGTCCTTTCGAAGGCTGAAAAAGTTCTGGGCAATCTGAGAAACACCGGGGTCTTCGTTGTTGAACCCAGCAACAAAAACGGCGTCGTCGCAATCGGGATTGAACTCCTGATGAATGGCGCCCATTGGGAAGGCAGCCATTTGGTATAGAGATATGGTGTTCTCAATGGGACGAGCGCCATTCTCCAGAACAAAGCTGGTGACAAGGCGCCCCTTGACCACTACGTTGATCTCAGTAGCTCGGTTGTGAACATGTGCAGTGTTCATACCGCAGGGGCCGAGGAATCCAAGCGTCATAGCACCGCCGTTACCAATCAAAGCGGGCATTGTTTTTGAGTCAGCCGCAACTGTAGCGCCACCAAGTCCTCTAGACACGGCATCCGCTGGGGCACTGTCGGTGTTGAAGTCGAAGATATAGTCACCGGGCTGGTCTAGGAGGCTAACACGATCAGACTGGGTGGCAGAAGTGAGGAGCTTGGAAATAAGATCCATATTGCCAGATCGAGGGTTGATTGGAACAATTGGAGGTAGAGGTGTCTTGGTGGCGTTACCACGGCGGTGTTGGTGCATATCTTGGGGAGCTGCAAATGCAATTCCGACGAGGAGGCCAAAGAAGAGGATGACGGAATTCATTGTGAATTAAGAGAAGAAAGTTTTTTTTTTTTTGAAATTCAAGATGAAAAAATCAATAGTGCCTTGAAATACTTGGGCTTTTGTATGGATGTTTGATGGAGGTTTGATGCTTGCGTGCCTGCTTGATTGGTTTCCAATAATAAAAGCTCAATCAATTAACAGAGGCTCGACATGATATTTTATAACTCGAACATGAATTAATTAGAGGCATTCCAGTTTCAGCTACAATATTTCATGTTGTAGGAGAGCTGCATGAAACCAAAAATAAATACTGCAGATCATGTCCTAGGCATTCATGTAATCTGCAACCACCAACCACAGACATCCTGTCGGGCGTTGCTTACGCACCACATCAGCATAACAGTTGGCCCAAGCTGATTGGCTCGTGGAAAAGTTGCCATACAGCTGAATATAGAAAATAGGCCCGGGGCTGACAAGCCCCATCTGCATGACGTAGAATATGGTATTCTGTAGGGCTGAGGATACGCAGTCACTGCCACTCTCAAGTAATAGGAAATCCCACCTGCCACACACCAAATGCGAAAATGATGAAATAGTAATATGCATAAAGTCTAACATATTGGGGGCTGTAAGCTTCAATACTATACACAACATGTGATGATACATGCCCTCGTAATGCCTAACCGTGCCGGTCTCCAACGAAGAACAGTTTACAGAAGCCCTAGCGAAAAAAAAACATTTATGACTCGGTGCGCTGAATAATGAGTGTATTGGCTACGCTACATAATCCGCTCTATAGCTGTATACTGTGTAAGAAGCAATTATCTGACAAAACTGGCAATAGCGATCATGTCAATAAATGTTTACACTTTTCATCCTGGGGTAATTGGAATTCAGCTCAAGCGTACAACACAGTAATCTAAAACACATTCAGTTAGTATCCAAGTCGATATATATTAGCCCCCAGACTAATGTCTCAGCCGCGTTCAGCCTACAACTTCTAGCTTTTCTTTATATAGTAGCACCTCTATTCGTTATGGGATGCGCTACTGTCGATCTATGCAAAGTCAAATGCTTGATGATAACGCTGACAGCTGAGACACATGTGGTTGTCGATCTACGACGCTATATACTAATCCCAAGAAATTACGCACAATGCTGCCGATGGGTCCGAGGTGCTCACTATGGTCAGTTCAATTCAATCAACACAAAATCACCTCCAGAAATTTGCGTCTTCGTTGAAAAGCAAGAACTCAACTTCTAACGCAGCTTGATTGCATCAAACAGCAAAGTACAAGGTTCAATAGTCTACCAATCTTGTGATGCGCCTTGAAATGATTAATGGACACCGAATCTGTCCTACGATCCCAGCTGCCAGAGGTAGCCTCTTGTAAATGCAATTTCATCTCCTCATGGTTCGAATTTTGAGGCTGCGCTTGCAGCGACCAGACTATTCTCAGCCGTCTTCAATTGCCGATACTGTGAGCTCATACTGAGCAGCATACTGAGTAACTCCACCAGAGACCGATGATAGGATGAATTTGATGAGACAAGTTGACAACAATTATTATTGGTGGTGAGTAATGGTACGCCAAAGACGTGCATGTATTGAGTACTTTAAATTTCGGCAAAATAGATAGTGCCCTAAAGTACAATGCTGACCACACCAGTCACGAATTAACCTATCTGACCCTTGCGGCCTGAAGGTGCGGGAAAAACGGGCCGGCGCGCTAAGAATAGACTGGTGACGATTCTTCTTTGGGGATTTTCAGTCCATCCCGCTCTTCAATTCGTCGGACCATGCCTGAATGCTCCTAGTTTTTTGTTTCGCTACCGTAAGCCGTATGTACTGCCATGTGTTCTCAGCCCACATGGGCCATCTCTCCATTGTGGGCTCTGGCTTTGATTACACTGGGGATATCCTATAGCTACCTCGTTTCTCTAAATAGCTCAGTCTTAGTCGTCAATGACCAGACATGTGTTGGCTATAGCATCATATCCTTTCAGCACAACTTTTAATACTGACGTCTAGGGAGCGGAGGCTTAGACTTCGCTGGATGCAGGTGGCATTGAATGTTTTGGGGAAGCAGCCTTCGCCGTCCATCATCTACCACCTTGAAACCCTTCGCAATACGCATTATTTTGCCACTGCTTCCACCAACATCTACCGAGATGCTCAAAACACTGTTGTTCTACCTGCCTACACCGGGCTGGGAGTCAGAGAAACTCAAAAGGACGGCAGTCCAGTGGATGGGAGTTACTGGATGTTAAGTTACGATGTATACATGGTTTACATCTGGTGTGTGCTCTCCAAGCACAGAGCTACGCTATTTAAACCCGATCTGAAGCAGAGTACAATATGGGGAGAGGCCATCTACATGCGTCAGCGATTCCACAATCCTCTAGTGCCCCAAAGAAAATAGGGAAATATTGTATATATGACCTTGAGTATACAATCGGCATTTCCTTAACTCACAGCTGAGATGGTCATTTCAGAGGCTCCTTTGTCGAAGCTGGCTTGGTATGTTTAAGTTTCTAGCTCAAACGCCCCTCCACACCACTAACTGGTTCTATCAGGCACATCCGCCAACTCACAAATGACGTCACTCAGGAAAAACTGGACATGGCCCTCTCGGAGATCGTTTCGATGCGCGATAAGACGACACTTTTCCCACGTACTGACTGCTTCCCACCTATCAGCAACTATACCACCGAGTGGAGAGATCGATAGAAGGCCTTGAGAAGCTGACTTGGGCTTTGCGAGGCCACACGCCATTCATTTCCACTTTGACACCATTATGGCTGGCCTTACGGTCGTCTATCCTGTCCGGTCGAATGGTGCCCCAGCCGGTGATGATGAAGGCAATGAGTTTAGTATTGGGCTCGTTGGTGTCATGCTCACCAAACAAAATGCCAGTGCTGAGATCCTCGCCGCACTACCCTAAACCACCCTGCTGGTTGAATGGGTACAAATAAGGTCAACCCATTATGGCAGTGCGATCGTAATTGCATTTTGTATTCGAAAGAAAAAGGCAATTCATTCATAAGCACGCCAAAATAAGACACCGGATCCGGCCAGCCGACACGGATAAAGGTTGCGGAGATATTTGGTCCTCATCTTGTATCTTGATAGCTTCTAGAAACCCATTCACTAGCTATTCCCCGCTGCCATGCCACGCACGGCAATCACCAAGCGTCTTATTTCTGGGGCGAGTTATCTGGTCATCCCTCACTCAATACGCAACCTTTGGCAAGAAAAAAGGACAAGTGGACGCCAAACTCTCTTGGCAAATTACCGGTACCGCTCTCAGGCTCCACCCCCTTTCCTCAGCCAACGCTAGGTGTTCATTAGCGCTGTGACTACGCTTCGTTGCAGTGTTTTTGCTTGGGGGCGGTCCGTCCGGTGGCCAGCTGCGGTGCTTGATCGGCTAAATACGAAGGCCGACAATCATGAACACACCCATTATGAACGGTACATGGCAGCGAGTTGAAAGCTGCATGTTTATTTAATTCAATGGAAGTATGTAGAGTCAGTACCAGTCCCTAATGTGAACTCCAAGATTCATCTACATGCAAGCGACTACTGGCAGTAACAACGCTGAACAAGACAATCAAATGGATAAAAACGGATTCCACCGATAATTGTGCTTGTATAATGCTTTCCATGATTGCGAGAAATAAATCTGCAGCAACCTTGCCCTGGCGTCGATCCGTTAATCACCCTTATTAAACGGCGGGTCCGAGCCCAGCGCAATGACACAACAAGGTCCAATGGAATGACACCAAGCCATGCTTGTGGGCAGCTTTGCTTGTCGGAGCTCTGTCCCTGTCGCGGCAAGGGGGCTGTTTTGGACCTTTAATCTATCAAAGACGATGCTTGTCAATGCCGCCAAACGCCTTTTCTTCGAGCTTCACTACCGCTGCTGTGTGCGTGATGGGCTTGTCTGGAACTGTTTGCTTGTTCATTTGTTCATCATGCTTGCGAGATTGATGCGGCACCAAAGCCGAGCCGCATTGAACGCTCTCGCGAGTGTTCGAGTATTGGTCGTTAGTAATTACACCCGCTACATCTGCATTTGTCTGTTGGGTCAATGTTTTGGTCTCTCCCCTTCATGGTAGAGCACTACCAACCGCGCATCTCTTGCTCTATCTCGCATTGCCTTGCGGCGGCCGGTCGAAGCTCAACAGAGTTTTTTGCGGTCGGCACTTCTCGAAACTTTTGACCGAAGGCGTGCCGCCATCACCAGACACCAAAAACAAAATGGACGATAAATGGCTGCAAGGCAGTGAACAAGTCCCATTGTTACTGCCATGGCGTCCTGAAGCAGCTAGCCCCCGAGGATTGAGCCCGTGGCAGGGTCCTCACGGTGGCTCCTCATCATCCCAACGTTGATGCACGGCTCCCGCTAGAACGTCACAGCTTTCTGTCCGGCGTTCCCGGTCAATTAATTACTGTCGCAGATGTATGTGCATGTACGTGCATCCACTGTTTCCCATTTCTTATAATTAGGTACTTACTTGTCGTCCAGCCCATCATGAAGTGAAGCCATTCTCATCTTCAGTCGTCTCCTTCTTTCCAACTATTGTTCATTCCTTTAATTACTGTTGACTCGGCTGAACCTTGACGGTCGCCTTTGCTCTTTTTATTTATTTTATTTTATATTTATTTGCCCCGATAATTAACTGCGTTGCACTTGAACCCACGCTCTCTTACTTGCTCCACATCAACCTCAGGCCATGTCTTTCCCAGACAATCATAATGAGGAGGCTTCTTGCTGGGGTTCGTTCCTCCGAGTCTTCTGCTGCATACCTACGGCCTCTAGCAACAACGTGGTAACCAAAGAGACCTCATCCAGCTCCACATCTGTCGCCAGCCGAAGCAACCCGGAGCTGCAAATGGACACCATCGAGGAGCCGATTTACCCTGCCGTCATCTACGACAAGCCCACACAACACCCCCACCTCTCAATCACTCTAGAGACAACCTCTATCACACGGCCCGATACCATAATTCTGTCCGACAAAGAACCAGCAAGCCAGGCACTGTCCTCCCCCGCGTTTCTCGTGCCAGAGAAGCCGAAAAAGGGCCACAGAAGATGGTCATCCGTCCTGAGCCTCATGGCTGGATCCCACCCCATGGAGCACGAGAAAAGGTTTACTATGCGTGGTTTCCATTTCCCCCGCAACCGAGCACCAAAGCACACCGACAGCTTCCACGAGAACGATAGTCTTCCATCACCCCAGCTAACTGAAAATGGCCGCCCTCGGGCTTCCTCGGCACCGGAAGAGGCTACTGTGCACTTCGCTTCTGCTGCAGCCATCATCAAGATTGGACGGCTCCAGAAAAAGGCCAACCCTACTATCCAGGAGCAGACCCAAGACTACGACAACGAGCTACTCAGTCCGACCATGCCAATCCATAATCTACCCCCTCAGCCCCACACCCCTCCCTTCCCTGGGCCAAGAATGACAATGATGCCGCTCCCGCCACCTTTGCCAGCTACGCTGAAGCCGGTTGCGAAGAAGAGAAAGTCTCTGTCCCAGGTGTCGTATTGGCTCACCAGAACCCAACTTGCCCCAGTTCCTACGGCAGACGCTGTCCCAGCTACTCCCGACCCGATGTCGGTCAAAGCCATGATCAACCAGTGCTTTTCGCAGGCCGATCCCCATTGCAGCCGTTTCAGCGAGGGCTCCATCACCACAGTCGGCACTTGGTACACAGAGGATAGTCGCAATATCTTTTCAGCTGGGTCGCGAAATAGTATGGAGACCAAGGGAGACGAGTACCGATATTCCCGAAAATGCAGCACTGGCGGAACCTACAAGCCTTCTCCCCTCGCAAGCGTCGGGGTTGCTGTCTAACTATCGCGAACAAGTCATTCCTTGAAATTTTCATTTCTTGATTCTGTCATTCTCTTCCTCTTGCTTGTATTAGAAACAACTTCTTGGTATTTTGGGATGGCGTTCAAGGTTTCGATTTAGACATGGTGGTACCAGTACACCGTATGATATCCGGAGATTTGAAACTAGATTAGATGGGCGGCATATTTGACACGAATGCCATAACGACGGACATGTATGTATATATATATAAGGGATCTGCAACACATCACCTTTCTTATTTATAGAGAAAGTCTCCAGTAGTTAGTTAGCTACGAGGAGTTTTCAATTTCAGCTATCCACTGTTTCAATTGGCCGCACGCATTCATTACATATGACCTTTACTTAAACGCTCACGCGCCATATTTATCACATCAAACCCATGCCATCAACTCATCAAACCCAGTTGTAATTTATTTTATTCAAGGATTATACAGTATTACTTCATGCCTTGGACTCATTGATAACTGCTATTGCTAGAGACATTTCTGTATTTGCCATGTGTAGGTTTTGAATAGCTAATGATGATGCGCTTTGGCCCCTTCGATCTTTTGCATCGGCTTCAATACCATCTTTGGCGATTAGCAGTTTGACTGTCGATTCATGTCACATTTTTGCAGCTATTGATAGCGCAATATTGTGGTCTCTGGTCCTCTGATTGATACCGATCCCACCTACCTTTAAGCTCACAGCCGCCGACCCGTGCCTCGGAGCAGTTAAACAAAGCTGTTGAAGGTGATGAGCACATGAGTGTGAGCGCCTTCTAGATTTGCTTCTTATAATGAAAGGCCTATAGTAATAATATAAGCAAAATCTTAAAATTCCCAGCGGCAATTGGTACTTTTTGCCACTCCTTCACTGGGCTGCCTTTTTAGGCTATAGCTAGTGGGCCGGGGATATTCCGCCGGAGGCAAAAGCCCTCGGCAGGGCCCCCGGCGGGGAAATCTGTAGATCCCCTCCAATAGCCTTGCTTCCAATAACTTAGCTTCTTATAGCCCGGCTCCAAAAGGTGTGTTTTCTACTGCTTCTAACAGCCTAATTCCTTATAGCCCGGCTCCAATAGGTGCGTTTTCTGTTACTTCTATTAATCCAATTTCTAAAGGCTTTGCGTTTCCCACGACCAGGCACTAGCATGGGCGTCAATAGTATCTTGTATTGAGTAGATGCAGCTTTGCCCCGTGTATCTCCCCAACTGGATGCAACACTAAATACACTATGAAAATTTGCACCACAATAGCTACCACCAATTCCATTTGCGTACAACAAATTTAAGACACGCGGATTATATTGATTATGGATTATCTATTTATCTGCGCAGCGTGGACTACGCATTGAGAGCTTTTTCTGTTTCTTCAAATAAAAAAATCACTAAACGAGTTTCGCCGGTTAGTAAACATTAATGGGCGCTTCTTTCCGCGACCATAAGGATGAATTTATGCCAAAAAAAAAATATCTAAATTTATATGATTGATGGATGATTGAGAATATTTCTTAGGGTCTGAACTGGGTCAGTGTGCTACAAACAGAAAATGTACATACTTAGACCTGCATAAATTTTGACTATGATTGAAGGGTGGCAAAAAATACAGTGCATCATGTTGCAAACAAAATTCGCCCTATGTTTATATGCAACTATATTTCTAGGATAGTATAAATATAGTAGTTTAGTAGTGGGTTAGCTCAGCCTGGTTTTACTATTCTTGTTACTCAACCGCAATAACTGCCAACCAACATCCCAAAGTGCACATGCCTGCACAAGACTTTCGGCTGAGAGCAGGTAACGTGACCTCGATGCGGGGTTTATTTTTTTTTCGGCTGAGGCTGTGTATGGCAGCCTCGTCAACCAGCCGCGTCACATATGCCTGCATGATGCATTAAGCACACACGATTGGTCGATTTGAGCACACAGACGCTAGATTACTAAGTGTAACACCACCCATGTGGCGCGTTCCCATTGGTGTTGTGGTAGACGAAATCCAGCAGACTCTGCTTTTCCCTTGTTGCTGGGTCGTGCTCCCGGGCCATATCTCGAATTCCAATCACCAAGTTCCGAACATCACATGGCGCGACTCGGCCCGGTTAAGCCATGCAAACTCTAACGGGCAAAGAATCCACCGAACCTTGCATCGAAAGATGGAGACAAGATGTGCTTGGAGCATCCCTGCCCGATGACCTCGGCCTCACCGCGCGGGTCTACCTGGCCTGCTCCCAGCTCTACCAGAAGATCCTAGACAGGCTGAAGGACCGCACAGACATAGACCAGCCCGTTTACTATAAGATACAGCGCTCCTTCAGCACACTCGTGCTCTGGGCTAAAAACTACGAGGCTTCTAATGGAACTCTGGACGAGGTGCTCATTAGGTCACCGGATCTTCGCACGCTAACGCTAAACTTTTTGACTAGTATTGGCCGTATCCTTGCACAACGTAGACTCCCATACATCATGTTGCATGTTTCACAGGCTAATAGGACTACCAGGACTGGTGGAAGTTGGCGGTCTGAGCCTGGATCGAGACATTTCGGTACTTTCCAGCAGCATCCGGGACCTGGTGCATGAATGGTTCAAGCAACTCCTCAACCACGGCTATAGCCCCAACACTGACCACGACGAGAACTCGATATTCCCCGAGGACACGTTGGAGAGGATTGCCGCAAACCTCCGAACCAAGGTGGATTGCTTGATCGACCTGGGGCCTCTGATCCAGGACTTGATACAACACCACCAGAACCACAAGTCCAGGACTGTCAATGCCAACGCTCCCAACGCTCCCAACGCCTCCAATATCAACACCAACCGATATGGAAACGGAAATGGAAACGGAATCAGCGTCCCACGCCTTCGGCCAGTGGAGCCCCGTTCGTTTGATGAAGAAGCAAAGGCCCATTGCAAAACCATCAGGGATCGGTTTCCTAAGCTTCCTCTGTATCTGGTGGAGCGTCTGGGGGGTGCCAACGCGCAGCGGGTCATCTTGATAAAGAAGCGCCGTGATGAGCAGACGGAGCACACGCCCACGGAAAAAATCAACAATCTTATGCTTTCTCCAACGGGCTCCAGGTTTCCAGACATGACCAGACCTCGCGCAGGCTCATCGAGCTCGGCGTATAGCTCCATGCTTTCCGGGCACAGCAGGGGTAACAGCAACGCATCGAGGCCCCCCAGTCGCACATCATTCAGCACGGCACAGTCGAGCTTTGACCACGGGGACGTGCGTATTCCTCCGCTTCCTAAAGGGGCAAGTGACGGGAGGCCAATCGATTGCCCGACTTGCTCGAGGAGGGTCCTCGGGGTGACGGACAGTGCAGCCTGGAGGTAAGATTGATTTTCAGCCCACCAAACCCACACTACTCTTCTGACGTACCCACGCACCCACGCACCCACACACACAATTGCGCCGACTAGCGACTAACACGGGCAACCATATTCAGGACACATCTGTACGGGGACATTCTCCCCTACGTATGCACCGCCGAGAGCTGCAATCAGGCCCATATCCTCTTCGGCTCGCTCACAGACTGGGCCAAACACGAAGAGGAACACCACGGGTCTCGGAAGAACTTTTGTCCGTTTTGCGCAGGCGGCCCAACCTCAGGCGGCAAAACGGGATACTACCATCACCTGTCTCGCCATCTTGAGACTATATCCATAGCAGTCATCCCCCGAGCATGCGACAGCTCGGACGGCGATGCTGGAACTGAAGACACAACCTCCTCGTCGAGCGATGTGCTTAGTCATTCAATGGCGCCCTCATCGTGGACCCCAATAAATCGAGTTCGCCACGATGGGCTCTACCGCCTATCCTCGAATCAGAAACATGGCCGCGACAGTCACCTCGCGTCAGAAAATACACCCCAAACTAAGAGCGATGTTCCCCGCTCTGTTCATCCGGCTCCCTTTAAACCTATAGCGATGAAGGAGGAGGTCCCCGACACTAGCCATAGACCACACAAGTCGCTGAAGCGCGCCGATGACGCGAATGAGAGGCGGCACTCATCGGCCAAGAGCCGCCCTCTCAGCATCGCATCCCTCTTGACCACTGACGAGAGCCCTGAGCCCTCAGAGACTCCCCGGAAAAGATTGCACATGGAGGAGAGCCGTGATCAAAAGCCGCAGCCGCAGCCGCCGCCGCCTCCACCACCGCTCACAAACTCATCAGGTCCTCTACAGCAAACTCCGCAGGAACCCACGCGCCGGCCCGAGCCAGCGGTCATGGAGCCCATCCTCTTCAAAATAGAGCCACCCATTGCTACGCGCCGGGGCCGTGGCCGTCCAAAGCGCAAGGCCCCCCCACCTCCTCAGCCGGCCAGAGTCACCAAACCTGCGCCCTTCAACCCCAGCCGGAGACTGCCCTCGACGGCTTCCAACTTCAACTACTGTCCTGAGTGCTCCTGGACAGGATTCAAGGACGCCGCGTCCCTGCAGAAACACATGAAGACCCAGCACAAACGGCCCTTCATCTGTGTCTTCCACTTTGCCGGGTGCGGCGAGACGTACGCCAGCAAAAACGAATGGAAGCGCCACGTCGCCGCCCAGCACCTGAACCTCAACTTCTGGCTCTGTACAAAGGGCCAATGCGGTCAGGACCCGGATTCAGATGCCAAGGACGAAGGTCGTGGCGATGGCGATGCTGACGGAGGTGGCAGTGGTCCCACTCATGGACGACCTTTCAAGCGCAAGGATCTGTTCACGCAGCACATTCGTCGCATGCATCTGCCGAATCCTGTCCTGGTTGGAACTACAGGCGACGCGGCGCAAGAGGCCATGGTCAAGGACATGCAGGACGAGGCCTTTCAGAAGCGGTGCGAGACGCCGCGGTTCATGACATGCCCGGCGGAAGGGTGCACGCGAGATTTCCACGGCGGTAACGTGTGGGACGAGCGAATGGAGCATGTGGCGGTGCATCTGGAGGCCGCGGCCAACGAGACCGAACCCCCCGTCGAGTTCGGGGGTCCCGGCGACGAAGCCTTGACAGAGTGGGCGTCGAGCAAGGGCGTCAGCGTCATCCGTAAGACTACAAACGGGTGGGAGCTATGCAAACCTCTCCGAAGTATCAAGGTGGGCCTTGGAAATTTCCCCAGCTACGGCGATGCAGCGGCCGAGGAAGAATAATGTCATGCTTATGATACGACGGCGTTTTTATATACAGTCTTTGTCTTGTTTGGTTTTTTGTTTGGTCCAGGAGTGTGTTTGCTTTACTGGTTTTTTTTTTTTTTTTTTTTTTTTGTTTTGGATGGAAATAAAGAGGGTGGTTGTAACGTAACCCCTCACATTTTCGATGGCATTGGCCTCGTTGTGAGAGGACTTATGAGAGCCCATTTGGCAAAAGGACAAAAAAAGCAGGCAGTCTGGTAGCGAGTATTTAATTGGATTATATATATTTATCTATATATATATTCATATGTATACACAGCCTTGTGCAATAAAAGTGAACTAAATATAGGATAAAAAAGGTGGATGTAAATAAACTAAGGGGTAGGTGCCTAGTTTATCTATAGGCTATTTTACTAATTATTACTTTAGATTAGTATATAAAAGATAAGTTATAAGTAAAATAATTAGTTTAATTAATCTTTAGTAAAGTACTTTATAAAGTACTTTATAAACTAGCTTTTAAGTAAATAAAGAAAGTATTAAATTCTAAAGGGAATAGATAGGTAGTATAGTACTAGTGCTATTATAAGAGGTTTTAATAGTATGTTTAGTGATGCTTAATTCTCTATCTAATCTAGCTATTGCAAGTTATATTAGTAGTTTCCCTAGGTTATATAACCTAATAGCTTACTATCTAAGATAGCTAGTCCTATAGCTAACAAGTTACAATGCTACTAATTATAATAAAAAGTTAATTAAAAGTAAAAATATAAATATAAGTTATTATTTATAATTAGTTAAAATATAAGTAAAAGGCTTAACTAGGTAATTCTAGGAATAAATATAATTAGTATTTAAATAATTATAATTTTAGTCTCTTTTTACCTTAACTAATAAAATAATTAATTTTATATATTTTATAATTTTAATACCTATTTAATATAAAAAATAATAAACTCTATTAAAGCTATTTTAATATTTAAAATAGCTTTTCTATTATACTAAGACTAATAAAGTTAATTATTTTATTAGTTAGAGTAAAAAGAGACTAATATTATAGTTATTTAATACTAATTATATCTACTCCTAGAATTACCTAGTTAAGCCTTCTACTTATATTTTAACTAATTATAAATACTAAGATTAATATATTCTAGCCTACTTTTAATATTATTAAAAAAAGCTAAGTTTAAACTATAATTTAAATACTATATTCTTTATAACCCCTTATATTTATTTATTATAAAATATATTAATAATAAGCTTTATATTAAATACCTTTTTAATCTAATTAATTAAGGTTATAATATTAAATAAAGTTAATTATTTTATTAGTTAGGGTAAAAAGAGACTAATACTATAGTTATTTAAATACTAATTATATCCTCTCCTAAAATTGCCTAGTTAAGCCTCCTACTTATATTTTAACTAAATATAAATATAAATACTAATAATAATCTTAATATAAGGTTTTTCTTTTAAAAGATTATTATATTATAATTAAATAATTAATAAATATAATATAAAGAAATTAAAGTAATTAATAGCTAAAAAAGATTATAAATATTATAAGATTTATTAAGAATTATAATAATAAAAGTAAGTATTTATATTTAGTTAAAATATAAGTAGAAGGCTTAACTAGGTAATTTTAAGAGTAAATATAATTAATATTTAAATAATTATAATATTAGTCTTTTTTTACTTTAATTAATAAAATAATTAACTTTATTTAATATTATAATCTTAATATCTTTTTAATATTAAAAATAATAAACTTTATTAAACCTAATTTAATATTTAAAATAGCTTTCTTATTATACTAAGATTAATATATTTTAGCTTATTTTTAATATGTGGGTAAGTCCTAGGGGTTTGTAATATAAACTAGCTAAGGTTATAATAAGGGTCTTTAGTAGCTACTAGGGGGTTCTTTAGTAATAGTTTTATTGATATCTAATCTTCTCTTTTAACCCTGCTTAGGCGGGGTTATAGTATATCTACTTTGGCTAGGGGTTATGTGGAGAGCTATGTGACCGCCCTTTAGGGTATTATTCCTTTAATTGTACTAATAAACTAATATTAGATTCTTTCTCTTTTTGTAGGAATAATATATACTCTTCCTATTAGTTTTAATAATTAAGTTATAATATTATCCCTTTTCTCTTTTCTCTTATTCCTCCCTTAATCTTTTATATTAAATATAGGCTTACTATTTATTTTTATATAATCTAATTTTCTATTTAAATTATTATACTATTATTATTAATAAACTACTCTAGTGCTTAATTAGAGCTCCCTTTTGTAAATATATTAGCTAGGTTATTTTCTCTATTAATCTATCTAATTTTATATAATTCTTATTATTTATATAATTATTATAGAGCTATTATATTAATTATTAAGTACTTCTTCTTTATTATTCCTAGCTTTATAAGGTACTTATAGAGTAAATAAGAATTTATATATATAATTATAGGGATATAAGGTATTTCTAGTTAGTTAGTAATTTAATTAAGGGTTATAGAAATTGCATAGGCAATATCTATGCTTATAACTATACTATAGATCTCTAATACTAGTATACTTTAGGTTATTTTTCTATACTTAATTAAGCTATAATAAATAATATTCCTATCTATTCTAAATATTTTATTATCTAGTTATTTATTAGTAAGAATTATAATAAATCTAAGTTATAAAGAAAGATTAGTATTATTTATAAATATACTATTAATAAATATAAATAGCTTTACTATTAAAAGATTAAATAGAATAAATATAAGTCTATAGTTAAGGTTTTCTTATTATTACTTAAGGTATTTATTTAAGACCTTAATTTTTATATTATTAGGCTCTTAGAATTATACTATAGTAGAGAGGTTATAGTATACCTTTGGTTAGTAAATTAAGGTAATATATGCTTCTTATGCTTATTATTCCATATATTGCTACTTAGTAGCCTTTAGGTTCTTAGTTTTAATTAGTATAATCTTCTTGCCCTATCCTTTTTACTATATTATAATATTATTATTCTTTAATAAAGTAATAATTATACTATTAAATATAAGTAGTTCCTTAATTATTAGTATTTCTTAGGGTTTAGCTTTAAAAGCAGCTTTTATAAGCTTCTCCTCCTCTAGCTTTAGGAACACTTAGTCTAATATATTAATTATATTATCTATTTATATTCTAATAATTGCAAAGCTAGGGTTCTCTTATAATAATATTAATAAGTATAGGTTAAAGGTAAATATAATTATCTAGAGCTTCTTTAAATAATACTTATTATATATTGCTTATTAGTGGTTTCCTGCCTCTGGTATCTTATAAAGTAATATAACTACCTTTATAATTATATTCTTTAAGTACTTATATTAGATACTTATTAGGAGGTATATAAGGATTATATAATTTAGTTTTATTTTTAATTATATATAAGCTTATATAATATCTTAGAGCTAAAGTATAATACCTTCCTTAATTAGGGATAGTATTAATACTAGAATTAGTCTCTAATTATATCTTTGGATTATAGGTAATTATATAAGGATTGCCTTCTTATCCTTATTAGTATAGCCTTAAATAATTAGGCATGACTTTTTATATAGTAATTTAGTATTCTTATTTTTTACCTTATTTATAATATACAATTTAAAGATTCTAATCCTATTATATATATTCTTATTAAATAGGATAAATTTAAATATATTATATTAAATTAATCCTTTGATCTCCTTTATAGTTAATACCTTAAATAGTAATCTAGGTATTATAATAATCTTCTTTTTATAGAATTTAAGTATAAGTTTAAGATTAAACTTCTTTTTTACTAATATAAATACCTTAATATATTTAGTCTTATCTTTAAATTAATTAATTAGATTTATATTAATTATAATAGGATTCTTTTGTAATTATTCTCTGCCTCTCTTTAGGATTAGCTATATTAGGGTAATATTAATAGTATTCTTTTGAGATTATCCTCTTTTTCTTTTTTTTATTAGTACTAAAGATTAAGGTTTATTAGTAAGGTTCTTATTATCTTTTTATTTACTTTCCTTAGATTACTTAGTTAATACCTCTTAAGAAGCTTCTTTATTATTAAGGTCTTCAAGGAATAGTTTAATAGCTATTAATTGAAATTCAGAGGGTCTATAGGTATTATTAATAATATAAGTTTCTTCTTTAATTATAATAAGTATATATAGTCCTATTTATTCTATTTTCTCTTAATATATATAAACCTATAATAGTATTAGGAGATTTAGAATAGTAGAGGTATTAGGGCTATTATATATAGCAAGAGTATTAGTAACTTGCCTTTAAGTATAGATCTTATATACCTTTATTATTACTTTTTAGATTACTTTAGTATATTTTATTATACTTAGTAAGGGTTTAGAGTCCTTTATTATTTATAGGTATAATCTAAATACTAAGAATATAAGTATAAGGCTATTTAGGCTAATAGTATTATTAATAGCTTTTACTATTACCTAGAGAGCTTCTTTTACTTTTATAGTTAGATTCTTTTATTAGATAATTATATATATATACTAAATTAATATATAATATTATTTAACTTTACTAACTAAGTTATATACTTTAATAGGTATAACTAATATAGTTATACCTTTTATTTTTACTTCTTAGTAAAATTCTTTACTAATAAAGCTTTTTTCTAGGTTAATAATTACTTAGTTAGATGGTTCTATATAAGTATTAATCTAGTATATCTTTATTACCTTTTAGATAGTTAGTATGGATATATTAGGTAGGAAATAGGTAATATTAAATATAGTTACTTTATTAATAATATATAATATAAATTTACTCTTAAGATATATAATATCTATAATAATATAATAATTAAATTTAGAATTATCTTAAATTATAAACTTAAATCTTTAAAGTACTCTAGTATTTAGCTAGCATTTTTAGTAGATCTTAGTTAATTTTTTAATTATTTATCTTTTTATAGAGTGGCTAGCTTTTATTAATAGTTTATATAGCCTATTAATAGAAGGGTAACTAAATTAGTAGTATAGCTACCAGAGTTTAATATTAATAAGATTGTACTATACTAAGGCTTTCTTATTATTTAATAGCTACTATAGGTATCCCTATTTCTATATAATAGGCACTTAAATATTACCTTATTTAAGATAGTTATAAAGGTTATAAAAGTGAATATTTAGTATATTTATATTATATAGGCATAGGAGGAATAGTATATTTATAGAAATAATATAAAATAAGATAGTTTTAAATAGTATAATAATATTTACTATACTAAAGGATAGCTATAGTATTCCCCCTTTAAATCTAATAATTACTTTTCTTACTTTAGATATATTTAATTTAGCTAGTATAGTTATTATTTATTATAATATAAGCTATTATTTTTAGCTACTAGTAGATATCTTTGTAGTTTTAGTATTAGGTATAATACTATAGAATTTGTTTAGGCTATAGTGGTTATTAAGTATAAACTTTATTATCTTTTCTTATGGTTTCTTTTAAAGATTATAAAAGGGGTCTTTTTATATAAGATAATAGGTAATTACTTAATCTATAAGTATAGTTAAAATAAGGGGTAAGTTAATAGTATTAGTAATGCTTATAAAATAAGTATATATCTTTATAGGAGTTACTTTAAATTGATCTTTATTATTATTACTTTCTCTTTCTTCTCTAGTTTCTATATTATTATTAGATTTATTAAGTTTGGCTAGATATAGGTTATAAATAGCTTTACTAAGATAAGAATCCTCTTTGATTTTCTTATATTTTTTATATACCTTTCTTCTTTCTTTTGCTATATATCTTATTAAAAAATATCCTTCTTTAAGGTATATATAATATTTATTATTCTTTTAGTATACTTGCTTTAAGGTAGAATTACCTTTGTAATATTTGCTTTGGTATCTTAGCTATAGAAGTTCTTATTAATTATTCTTATAGCCTTTATATACTTATTTTATTATAAACTATTCTTCTAATATAATTAGTATAGACTTAATATATTATATTAATATATTTATAATAATAAAGGTATATTAAATTTATAAGTATATTTCCTTATATATTAAAGGAGGGTTTAGTACTATACTCTATAGTTCTTTAATACTATTATATATACCAAGTAATTATACTTAAGCTATCTTATTATCCTTTAAAATACTTTATAATACCTACTAAAATACTTTAAATTAATTAAAGAACTTATAAAGGGCTTCTTATTATTCTATACTTAGGTTTTACTTTATTTAGGTATAGATATATAGGGTTTATTATTCTTAATAGTATTTATTAAGAATTTACTTATTTTTAAATTTCTTTCTTATTTTTATAAATATTTAGTTAAAGGGTATAGATTTATTATTAATAATTATTATATTAAAGTAATATTCCTTTGCCTTCCCTTTAAGTATAACCTAGAATGCCTATATATATAAGAATATATTAATATTTATAATTAGGTATTAATTATAAAAATATTTAAGTTTTAAATTAAAATTCTTATATTTCTTACTATTATACCTTAAATTATTAGGATAATTCTTTTTAAGCTAAATAAAATCTTTACTATCTAGCTTTTTACTTATTAGGACTTCTTAAGTATAATCTTAGGGCAAGGAAGTTTATTAATAAAAGAATACTATTACTATTAATTATAATATTTAAGGTTAAAATAGATATTATAGGTAATATAGGGTATTTTAAAGGTATATTAAACTTTAATTATAAGGGATATTTATAGGTAATACTTATATATTCTAAATTAAGGTTACCCTAGTTTATACTAATTAGGAAGGTAATATTAGTAAAATTATAATTAATTACAATAATATAGTATCTTATAATAGTATTATTTATAATTTCTATGCTTTTCTAGTAATCTTATAAATAAAATAAGGGTCTTAGTAATAAAATTAGAATTCTTTACTAATCTCTTTAAGAGCTTTAGCTTCTTTTTCTATCTAATAGTAGAATTTCTCTTGGTTAGTAACCTTTTTAAGGACTTTAGAAATAGGTTTTCCTTCTTTAGTAATTTTAATACTATAATTTCTAAGGAAGTTATAGAGTATCCTTACTATTCTTAGCTTTTTTTAGTATTCTATTTCTTTTTTACTAAAGTCTAATTAGAATATATTAAAGAGTTAAAGTTCTTTTAGGTTTTTTTACTTATTAAGTACTATAAAGTATATAATTTTAGTATTTACTTCCTCTTTATTATAGGTCTTATAGTTATATACTAAGTAATAAAGTCCCTATACTTATAGGTTTACCTATAGGGTAAGCTTTATTAGGATTAAAAGCTATTTAAGAAATTCTCTTATTTTATCTTAATATACTTTATATTTATTAGGTAATTAGGGGATAATAATATCTAGGTCTATCTCTAATCTTTTAATATTAATATTATCTCTTTATAGGCTTAATATAATTATATTAGGGAAAGTATAATTAAGGGGATATAGGATTAAACTTTTTTAGTTTATTATACTCTTTTTACTTACTAAGGTAATATATAGGTCTACTATAAGTAGGATAAAAAGGATCTTTTATATAATAGATATAAGGGATGATTTTATATTTTCTTAGGTAATTATAATAATTATAATTAAATAGGAATATAATATTAATCTAGGTTAATATATAAGGTTTTATTGCTAGTAAACTAAGTACTTAATAATATATCTCTTTATTTAATACCTTACTAATCTATAGGATTGTATTTATATACTTTCTAAAACTAATTAATATAGGTAAGTCCTAGGGGTTTATAATATAAACTAGCTAAGGTTATAATAAGGGTCTTTAGTAGCTACTAAGGGGTTCTTTGGTAATAGTTTTATTAATATCTAATCTTCTCTTCTAACCCTGCTTAGGCGGGGTTATAGTGTATCTACTTTGGCTAGGGGTTATATGGAGAGCTATGTGACTGCCCTTTAGGGCGTTATTCCTTTAACTATGCTAATAAACTAATATAATATTATTAAAAATAATTAAATCTAAATTATATTTTAAATATTATATTTTTTATAATTTATTATATTTTTCTATCTTAATATATATTAATAGTAAATTTTATATTAAATACCTATCTAATATTATTAAGACCTTTAAATTAAAGCTTAAAAAGAAAGAGCTTTTTAGGCTATTTAAAACCTTTATTATTAATTTTAAATTATTCTAAAAAATATAATATATTATATTTAAATTTTATATATTTAAAAAGAATAATTTTAATATTAATAATAAGGGGGCTAGTAATATATTAGCTATACTACTAGTATAGTTAAGTTAGTAACTAAGATTAGGAACCTTAGTTAAGGATAAACTAAGTTAGTTTAAATCTAGTAGTACTTAAAGCTAATTTGGCTAGCTATATTAAATACTAACCCTAGTAGCTTACTTTATATTAAAGAGCGGATATAACTTAGGGATATAGATCTCCTAGAGGTTTTAATACTAATAGTAACCTAAGTATAAGGTTTTTTCTTTAAATAATTATTATATTATAGCTAGATAGTAGATAGAAAATAATATAAAGAAATTAAAATATTAATAATAAAGAATTTATTTAAAAAAAAAAGTATAAAAAATTTAATATTATTATAAAAAGATTAAATAAAATAATATTTAAGGAAATAATTAAAATAAAAGAAGCTTTTCTTAGTGTTAGAACGTTATTTGCCCTATTAAATAGCGTATATTTTCGTATTTCAGCTATTAGTAATAAGGCTACTAAATAGCCTTGCCTAGACCCAGAAGAGGTATTATTCCAGATTATATAATATAATCCAAATACCAACTTTAGGCCTTATAGCCCTAGCTAGCTAGAAGAGATAAAGATAAATATAATAAGAACCCCCTTAGTAGCTATTAGATTTATAACCATAAAAATATTATAATAACCCCTAAAATAAATCTATACTAATTAATCTAGGAATAATTTATATTATTCCTTAGATTAGTAAGATATTAAATAAAAAGGTATAGCTCTAAGTAACTAACTAGGAAATTATTAGTAAAAATGCCTATATACTAATTAAAATAATATTATAACTATTATTATTAGTATATAAGAAACTAGTATAATAATTATTAATAAAGTTCTTTATATCTATTATATAGAAGATCCTTTCTTTTTATCCTATCTAAATAAAATAACCCTATTACTTAGATAAAAAAAGACCTAAAAATATAAAGAAAACTTAAGCTAATTATAAATAAGACCTTTCTTTAAAAAATATAATTATATTATAAAAAGAGATTATCTAGAGATATTAAGGGAAAAGGGAAAGATATTAAGAATCTATCCTAATCCTAGATTACCTTAAATCTCTAATTATCCTAGAAACTTAGGATTTATATTATAATCTTAATAATAAAATAAATATATCTAGAGATATTTAAATAGTAATTTAATACTTTATTATTATATATAATAAAGTAGAATTTATAAAAAGAAAGCTATTTAAGATATATTAAGTATACTTTAAAGGAAAAGATAAAGTATATTAGAAAAAGGCAAAAGGCACCTAATATACTAAAATATAGGATTATCTTCTTCTTAAAGGAATCTTCTTTAAGAAGGATAAAATATCTATTCTACTTAAACTTATATAAGCTCTTTAGCTTAAAGAATTTTATAAATAGATTATTAAGAAGATTAAAAATATAAAATAAAAGATTAGAATATTTTTAATTTTATATAAAGATAAAAAGTTCTTTAAAGATATTATCTTAATAGAGATATTTTAAATATTCTCCCTAAAGAAGAATAAAGAGAAGAAGATATACTAAATTTCCCTATCTTTACTAATTTTTCTAATTCCCCTAGTGTTAAAACGTTATTTGCCCTGTTAAATAGCATGTGTTTTCGCATTTCAGCTATTAGCAATAAGGCTGCTAAACAGCCTTGCCTAGACCCGGAAGAGGTATTATTTTAGATTATATAATATAATCTAAATACTAACTTTAGGCCTTATAGCCCTAGCTAGCTAGAAAAGATAGAGATAAATATAATAAGAACCCCCTTAGTAGCTACTAGACCTATAACTATAAAAATATTATAATAATCCCTAGAATAAATCTATACTAATTAGTCTAAGAATAGTTTATATTATTCCTTAGATTAGTAAGGTATTAAATAAAGAGATATAGCTCTAAGTAATTAACTAGGAAACTATTAGTAAAAATACCTATATATTAATTAGAATAATATTATAATTATTATTATTAGTATATAAGAGATTAATATAATAATTATTAATAAAGTTCCTTATATTTATTATATAAAAGATCCTTTCTTTTTATTTTATTTAGATAAAATAATCCTATTACTTAGATAGAAAGAGAGCTAAAAATACAAAGAAACCTTAAGTTAATTATAAATAAGACCCTTCTTTAAAAAATATAATTATATTATAAAAAGAGATTATCTAAAGATATTAAGGAAAAAGGGAAAAATACTAAGAATCTATCCTAATCCTAGATTACCTTAAATCTTTAGTTATCTTAGAAACTTAGGGTTTATATTATAATCTTAATAGTAAGATAAATATATCTAAAGATATTTAAATAATAATTTAATACTTTATTATTATATATAATAAAATAGAATTTATAGGAAGAAAGCTATTTAAGATATACTAAGTATACTTTAAAGGAAAAGATAAAGTATATTAGAAAAAGGTAGAAGGTATTTAATATACTAAAATATAAGATTATTTTCTTTTTAAAGGAATCTTCTTTAAAAAAGATAAAATATTTATTTTATTTAAATTTATATAAGCTCTTTAGCTTAAAGAATTTTATAAATAGACTATTAAAAAGATTAAAAATATAAAATAGAAGGTTAGAATATTTTTAATTTTATATAAAGATAAAAAGTTCTTTAAAGATATTATCTTAATAAAGGTATTTTAAATATTCTCCCTAAAAAAGAATAAAAAGAAGAAGATATACTAAATTTCCCTATTTTTACTAACTTTCTTAATTTCCCTTGCTCTCCCAAAAGAAAGAAAAGAATCCTATAAGTAAGACCTTTATTACTAGGAAAAGATACTAGATAATATACCTAATATAAGAAAGCTTATTAATCTTAAGAAGCTTTATATAAAGGAGATAAAATATAATGGAAAAGAATATAATATTTTTAAGAGTAAAGCCTATATTTTTTATATAATATATAAATAAGCTAGTATTTCTTAAGTATAGTTTATAGGAATATTCTCTATTATACTTAAAGGAAAGGCTATTACTTACTATTATAATAATATATATAATCTTTATAAGATCTTATTCTTTTACTAAATAGAAAGAATAATATAGGAGAAATATAAGAATAAGATAATATACTAGAATTACCTTAGGAGATAGTAAAAAGCTTTATTTATTAAGATACTCTAAAATAATAGGAAGTTACTATAAAAAGAGATCCTAGAAAAGCTTTTCTTAGAACTAGAAAACCTTTAAAAGGTAGTTTTTATACTTAACTAAAGTAAAGATATACTATAAATATAAGTTATTAGTATTTATAATAATATTAAAGATTTCTTTTATTACTTTTAAAAACCCTTAAATACCTATAAAGGTATATATTATTAGCTTTAAGCTATACTAAGAAATATACTTATACTAAAGGTAATAATAAAAGAAGTTCTTTAAACTAATAACTTAAATTAGTTTTAAATTAACTAAATATACTAAGGATAGACTAAAAGCTATTATTAGTACCCTTAAGTAAATAAAAATAATAAAGCTTAAACCTATCCTATATAATTAAGTTAGAAAACATACTATATTTATAAGAAGCTAGGCTATTAGTTAAGAAACTATACTGCAAAAGAAAGAGAGAAGTTATATTATAAGTTTAAGAAGAGCTATATTAATAAAGCATTTTTAATATTCCTAGCCTAGTATAAAGGGCCTAATAATAACTTTAATAATAATAAATCCTTTACCTTTGATAAGAAGAAAGACTAAGAAGGAATAGGTAAAGCTTACTATAATAGTAATATATAGTATGCCTTCTTTATAGGCTTAGTAAAGATTAATATACCTCTTATTTTAAACTAACTTACTAATTAAGTGATTTTATATTTCTTTACTAAGAGTAATCCCTTTAAGAAAAAGAAAATAAAATCTTATAAGCTAGTATTATAGTTCTTTTTAAATAACTAATATTTAGTAATAATATTCTAAGGTATTATTCTTAATATAGATATTATAAGCTTCTTAATTAATAATTATAAGCAATTTATTATACTATAAAGAAATATTACTTTCTCCCTTAAGCTTAATATAAAGGTAGTAGGAGAAATAAGAATTATATTTAGAGGAAGAATCCTAATAAAGTTATTAGGTATAGCTATTATACTAATACCTTTTGGAATTATAACCTTTTATATTATACCTATAAATATCCTATTTCTTCTATTATTTTATAATATAAACTAATTAAATATCTATTTTTATAATATTAAGGAGTACCTAGAAAGAGGTAATATTTAAATCCTAATAATATATAAATAGGGGCATCCTTAGATACTTCTAAAGGTAGAAGAATTGCTTGCTTAGAGTAATTTTATTAAGATTAAATTATAATAAATTTATTATTATTTTGGTTATCTTTTTATAAAAAGACTTTATAAGCTTTTAAATAGAGTAGGCTACCTAATTAAGTAGGAAGCTATTAAAAAACTTACTAAAGTATATAAAAAATACTAGCTTTATATAGGGTAGCCTACTTACTTTAAGTTTATTATCTAGGATAATTATAATTTTAATTATTATATTATTATTAATACTTTCTACTTAGAAGGTAGGCTTATTTTTTATATTATTAATTTAGCTATTATATTTAATATAGCTTATTTCCTTTCTAATAAATCTATAAAGACTCTTTATGTTGGAATGTTATTTGCCCTGTTAAATAGTATGTGTTTTTGTATTTCGGCTATTAGTAATAAGGCTACTAAATAGCCTTGCCTAGACCTGGAAGAGGTATTATTCCGGATTATATAATATAATCCTAATACTAACTTTAGGCCTTATAGCCTTAGTTAGCTAGAAGAGATAGAGATAAATATAATAAGAACCCTTTTAGTAGCTGCTAGACTTATAATTATAAAAATATTATAATAATCCCTAGGATAAACCTATACTAATTAGTCTAGGAATAGTTTATATTATCCCTTAGATTAGTAAGATATTAAATAAAGAGGTATAGCTCTAAGTAATTAATTAGGAAACTATTAGTAAAAATACTTATATATTAATTAGAATAATATTATAATTATTATTATTAGTATATAAGAGATTAATATAATAATTACTAATAAAGTTCCTTATATTTATTATATAAAAGATCCTTTTCTTTTTATCCTATCTAAATAAAATAATTCTATTACTTAGATAGAAAGAGAGCTAAAAATACAAAGAAAACTTAAGCTAATTATAAATAAGACTTTTCTATAAAAAATATAATTATATTATAAGAAGAGATTATCTAAAGATATTAAGGGAAAAGGGAAAGATATTAAGAATCTACTTTAATCCTAGATTACCTTAAATCTCTAGTTACCTTAGAAACTTAGGGTCTATACTATAATTTTAATAGTAAGAAAAGTATACCTAGAGATATTTAAATAGTAATTTAATATTTTATTATTATATATAATAAAGTAGAATTTATAGAAAGAAAGCTATTTAAGATATACTAAGTATACTTTAAAGGAAAAGATAAAGTATATTAGAAAAAGGCAGAAGGTACTTAATATACTAAAATATAGGATTATTTTCTTCTTAAAGGAATCTTCTTTAAGAAGGATAAAGTATTTATTTCACTTAAATTTATATAAGCTCTTTAGCTTAAAGAATTTTATAAATAAACTATTAAGAAGATTAAAAATATAAAATAGAAGATTAGAATATTTTTAATTTTATATAAAGATAAAAAGTTCCTTGAAAATATTACCTTAATAGAGGTATTTTAAATATTCTCCCTAAAGAAAAATAAAAAAAAGAAGATATACTAAATTTCCTAATCTTTACTAACTCTCCTAACTCCCCTAGCTCCCCTAAAAGAAAGGGAAGAATCCTATAATCTAGACCCTTGCTACTAGGAAAAGATACTAGATAATATACCTAATATAAGAAAGCTTACTAATCTTAAGAAGCTTTATACAAAGGAGATAAAATATAGAGGAAAAGAATATAATATTTTTAAGAGTAAAGCCTATATTTTTTATATAATATATAAATAGGCTAGTATCCTTTAAGCATAGTTTATAGGAGTATTTTCTATTATACTTAAAGGGAAGGCTATTACCTATTATTATAATAATATATATAACCCTTATAAGATCCTATCCTTCTACTAAATAAAAAGGATAATATAAAAGAAATATAAGGATAAGGTAATATATTAAAATTACCTTAGAAGGTAGTAAAAAGCTTTATTTATTAAGATACTCTAAAATAATAGGGAGTTACTATAAAAAGAAATCCTAGAAAAACTCTTCCTAGAACTAGAAAACCTTTAAAAGGTAGTCCCTATACTTAACTAAAGTAAAAATATACTATAAATATAAGTTATTAATACTTATAATAATATCAAAGATTTCTCTTATTATCTCTAAAAACCCTTAAATACCTATAAAGGTATATATTATTAGCTTTAAGCTATACTAAGAAATATACTTATACTAAAGGTAATAATAAAAGAAGTTCTTTAAATTAATAACTTAAACTAGTTTTAAACTAATTAAATATACTAAGGATAGACTAAAAGCTATTATTAGTACCCTTAAGTAAATAAGGGTAATAGAGCTTAAATCTATCCTATATAACTAAATTAGAAAATATACTATATTTATAAGAAGCTAGGCTATTAATTAAGAAACCATACTATAAAAAAGAGAGAAAAGTTATATTATAAGTTTAAGAGGAGCTATATTAGTAAGGTATTTTTAATATTCCTAGCTTAGTATAAAGGGCCTAATAATAATTTTAATAATAATAAATCCCTTACCTCTGATAAGAAGAAAGACTAAGAAGAAATAAGCAAAGCCTATTATAATAATAATATATAATATACCTTTTTTATAGGCTTAGTAGAAATTAATATACCCCTTATTTTAAATTAACTTACTAATTAAGTAGTCTTATATTTCTTTACTAAAAGTAATCCCTTTAAAAAGAAGAAAATAAAACCTTATAAGCTAGTATTATAGTTCTTTCTAAATAACTAATATTTAGTAGTAGTATTCTAAGGTATTATTCCTAATATAAGTACTATAAGCTTTTTAATTAGTAGTTATAAGTAATTTATTATATTATAAAGAAATATCACCCTCTCCCTTAAGCTTAATATAGAGATAATAGGAGAAGTAAGAATTATATTTAGAGGAGGAACCCTAATAGAATTACTAGGTATAGCTATTATACTAATATCTTTTGGAATTATAACTTTCTATATTATATCTATAAATACCTTATTCCTTTTATTATTTTATAATATAAACTAATTAAGTATTTATTTTTATAATATTAAGGAATACCTAGAAAGAGGTAATATTTAAATTCTAATAGTATATAAATAGGAGCATCCTTAGATATTTCTAAAGATAGAAGAATCACTTACCTAGAGTAACCTTACTAAGGTTAAACTATAATAAATTTATTATTATTTTAGTTATCCCTTTATAAAGAGACTTTATAAGCTCTTAAATAGAGTAAGCTACCTAATTAAGTAGGAAGCTATTAAAAAACTCACTAAAGTATATAAAAAATACTAGCTTTATATAGGGCAGCCTACTTACTTTAAGTTTATTATCTAGGATAATTATAACTTTAATTATTATATTATTACTAATACTTTCCATTTAGAAGGTAAGCCTATTCTTTATATTATTAATTTAACTACTATATTTAATATAGCCTATTTCCTTCCTAATAAATCTATAAAGACTCTTTAAAGAAGTCTTAAATTATATTAAATTAATATTTACTAAGGACTACCTAACTAAATTATTATAAATACTAGAACAAATTATATATTAAGAGAGTTATACTAAGAGATAGGAATTATAGGTATCTTTATTAATATAATACCTATTAAAGCTTATAACTTAATTAATAAGATTAAATAATACTATAAACCCCTTTATAGAGCTTATAAGATAATTTAAGAAAAAGACCCTTTCCTTAGGATTAATAAGGCCCTTTAATCTATAGTAAAAGCAATTAATAATATAGCTAGACCTAATAGTCTTATCCTAATCCTCCTAATATTTAAGGTATACCTATAAATAATATAAAAATCACCTCTTTTACTAGGAATAATAAAGTAAATAAAGGCTATTTAAAAGGTAATAATAGAAGTATACTATCTTTATAATAAAAGGAAAGTAAATAAGGCCCTAGCTATTTATAATAATCCTAATACTTTAGTAACTATTAACCTCCTGCTAAAGTTAGTAGTATATATTTAGAGAGAGAAAGAAGGCTAGATTGGCCTATATATACTTATTACTAATAATAAAGAAACCTATATAATTAAAGGTATAAAAGGACCTATGAATTTTCGCTTAATAGTAATTAAATTATATTATAGAGACTCTAAGGTATAAAGTGAAGTAAAAGAGGAGACTAAAAAGCTATTTTTTTATATTTCTAATTATAAACCCTAATCTTAGTCCTTAAAGAATAAAGGTATAGCTTTACCTTTAATAAAGCAAGCTATAAAAATACCTAAGAAGGAAATTAGTAATATCTTTCTATAGTCTTTAATAATATAAAAGAGAGGGAAAAATTACCTAAGAAAGAACCCTATTATAATTAATAAAGTACCTTCTATGTAAAAGTAAAGGAGAGAATAACCTTAAAAGAATCTTACTCTATCTTTTGTAATATATATTACTAAGTAATTTAAACCTAATATTAATTATAAAAAGTTATTTCTTTTTACTAAAGAGAAATCTAATCTAGACCTAGTAATTTAAATATATAAAAAAGGTATAATCTCTATACTAAAAAGACTATTTAAGAGATTAATAAAGAAAGAGATTAAAGATCTAATTAAAAAAGGTATATTTAAATTTATCCCCTATAATAAAAAATACTATAAAGAAATTAAAATCTTTAAATTATAAATTATTAATAAGATAAAAGGAAAGATATTTAATAAATTCTATAAGAAGTTAAGACTAGTAATTTAAGGCTATACTAATAAAGGGAAGGAAGTTATTTTTACCTAATTACTAATAATTTAATAATATAGCTAATAGCTAATCCTAATCCTAACCCCTTTACTTCTAAATAAAGGCATTTTCTTATAGTTAAGAGATATTACCTAGGCCTATATATAATTATAAACTAAGCTAAACCAAATTATCCTAGCCTAGCTTCTAGAAAGTATTAGAGATAATTACCCTTAGAATACTATTATAAGAGTTATAATACTATTTTATAGTATCCCTAAAGCTAGAATATATTAGTAGGTAATATATAATAAGTACTATAGAGAAAAGCTTAAGATAATTATATTAACCTTTAACCTATACTTATTAATCTTATTAAAAGGAAGAGAAGGTTTTACTATTATTAGAATATAGACTAATAATATAATTAGAGCTTCTAATAAGAAGTTCTTATAAAAGGAGGAAGAAGAGCTTTAAAAAATATTATTTAAAGCTAAGCTAAAGGAGAAGTTATTAAAGGAGAACCCTCTTGCCTTTAATAGAGCTATTATAATCCTTAAGGAAGGTAATACTATTACTATCTGCTAAAAGGGCTAAGGGAAGAAGATTAAGATAGTTATAGCTAAGGAACCTAAGCTTATAAAGTAATAGTATATTAAATAATAGGCATAAGGAGCCTATATAACTTTAATTTGCTAATCTAAAGTATATTATAACTTATTAACCATTATATAATACTAGGAGCCTAGTATAGCCTAAGTAAAAGCTTTAAATAAAAGGCTTAAATAATAAAAGGATAATCTTAACTATAGCCTTATATTTATTTTATTTAATCTTATAATAGTAAAGCTATTTATATTTATTAATAAAGTATTTATAAATAATTCTAATCTCTTTTTATAATTTAGATTTATTATTTTTATTATAAATAAATATATAGATAATAAAACTTTTATAATAAAAGGAAATATTATATATTTTAGCTTAATTAAATACTAATAAGTTACTTAAAGTATACTTATCTTTAAAATCTATAATATAGTAGCAGGAGCTAATATTATATATACCCTTATAATAACTTTTATAGAAATAATTAACTAGCTTAATTTGCCCCTTATTCTAATTATTATATATACTAATTTATATTCTTTATATAAGTACCTTATAAAAATTGAAATAATAAAGAAAAAAAGGTTAATAATTAATATTATAATACTTAGATAATCCTATAAAAGGTATAAGCTTTATAAAGTAAGATAAATTAATAAAAAAGATAATCTAACTAATATCCTTATAAAGGTAATACCTAACTAAGCCCTAGAGTATTTTATTAATAATAATAAAGTAATAATTTAAATAGAAGGCTAGGTAATAAAGGATAAAATATAATAAAAAGGGCTACTTAATATAAGAGCGAAAAGCAGGGGCTATTTACTCTAGAATAAAGGCCTATTCCAACTGGAAATAAAGGCCTTAATATAAAAAAAAAAAGCTTAAGTATTAGAATGTTATTTGCCCTGTCAAATAGTATATATTTTTGTATTTTGGCTATTAGTAATAAGGCTACTAAATAGCCTTGCCTAGACCTAGAAGAGGTATTATTCCGGATTATATAATATGATCCTAATACTAACTTTGGGCCTTATGGCCCTAGCTAGCTAGAAGAGATAGAGATGAATATAATAAGAACCCCCTTAGCAGCTGCTAGACCTATAATCGTAAAAACATTATAATAACCCCTGGGATAAACCCACACTTTAGAGAAGTCTTAAGCTATATTAAATTAATATTTACTAAGGATCACTTAACTAGATTATTATAGATATTAGAATAAATTATATATTAAGAGAGTTATACTAAGAGATAGGAATTATAGGTATCTTTATTAATATAATACCTATTAAAGCCTATAACTTAATTAGTAAGATTAAATAATACTATAAACCTCTCTATAAGGCTTATAAGATAATTTAAAAAGAAGATCCTTTTCTTAGGATTAATAAGACTCTCTAATCTATAGTAAAAGTAATTAATAATATAGCTAGACTTAATAGTCTTATCCTAACCCTCCTAGTATTTAGGGTATATTTTTAAATAATATAAAGATTATTCTCCTTATTAGGAATAATAAAGTAAGTAAAGATTATTTAAAAGGTAATAATAGAAGTATATTATCTCTATAATAAAAGGAGAGTAAATAAGGCCTTAGTTACTTATAATAATTCTAATACTTTAGTAACTATTAATCTCCTACTAAAGTTAGTAATATATATTTAAAGAGAGAAAAAAGGCTAGATTAGCCTATATATACTTATTACTAATAATAAAGAAACCTATATAATTAAAGGTATAAAAGGATTTATAAATTTTTACTTAATAATAATTAAATTATATTATAAAGATCTTAAGATATAAAGTAAAGCAAAAGAGGAAAATAAAAAACTATTTTTTTATATTTTTAGTTATAAATTCTAATCTTAGTCCTTAAAGAATAAAGGTATAGCTTTGCCCTTAATAGAGTAAGCTATAAGAATACCTAAGAAGGAAATTAGTAATACCCCTCTATAGTTTCTAATAGTATAAAAGAGAGGAAAAGGCTACCTAAGAAAGAACTTTATTATAATTAATAAAGTATCTCCTATATAAAAACAAAGGAGAAAATAATCTTAAAAGAATCCTACTCTATTTTTTATAATATATATTACTAAATAATTTAAACCTAAAATTAATTATAAAAAGTTATTCCTTTTTACTAAAAAGAAATCTAATCTAGACCTAGTAATTTAAATATATAAGAAAGGTATAATCTTTATACTAGGAAGACTATTTAAGAAATTAATAAAGAAAGAGATTAAAAGTCTAATTAAGAGAAATATATTTAAATTTATCCCCTATAATAAAAAATACTATAAAGAAATTAAAGTCTTTAAATTATAAATTATTAATAAGATAAAAGAAAAAATATTTAATAGATCCTATAAAAAGTTAAGACTAGTAATCTAAGGCTATATTAATAAAGGGAAGGAAGTTATTTTTACTTAATTACTAATAATTTAATAATATAATTAATAGCTAATTCTAATCCTAATCCCTTTACTCCTAAATAAAGGTATTTTCTTATAGTTAAAAGATATTACCTAGGCCTATATATAGTTATAAACTAAGCTAAACCAAATTATTCTTACCTAGCTTTTGGAAAATATTAGAGATAATTACCCTTAGAATACTATTATAAGAGTTATAATACTACTCTATAGTATCCCTAAAGCTGGAATATATTAGTAGGTAATATATAATAAGTACTATAGAAAAAAGCTTAAAATAATTATATTAATCTTTAACCTATACTTATTAATCTTATTAAAAGGAAAAAAAAGTTTTATTATTATTAGAATATAAACTAATAATATAATTAGAGTATTTAATAAGAAGTTCTTATAAAAGGAGGAAAAAAAGCTTTAAAAAGTATTATTTAAAGCTAAGCTAAAGGAGAAATTATTAAAAAAGAATCCCCTTGCCTTTAATAGAGCTATTATAACCCTTAAAAAAGATAATATTATTACTATCTACTAAAAAGGCTAAGAAAAGAAGATTAAGATAATTAAAGCTAAGGAACCTAAGCTTATAAAGTAATAGTATATTAAATAATAGGCATAAGAAGCCTATATAGCTTTAATTTACTAACCTAAAGTATACTATAACTTATTAACTATTATATAATACTAAGAGCTTAGTATAGCCTAAGTAAAAGCTTTAAATAAAAGGCTTAAATAGTAAAAGGATAATCTTAATTATAGCCTTATATTTACCTTATTTAATCTTATAATAATAAAACTATTTATATTTATTAATAGAGTATTTATAAATAATCCTAATCTCTCTTTATAACTTAGATTTATTATTTTTATTATAAATAAATATATAAATACTAGAACCTTTATAATAAAAGGAAATATTATATATTTTAGCTTAACTAAATACTAATAAATCACCTAAAGTATACTTACCTTTAAAATTTATAGTATAATAGTAGGAGCTAATATTATATATACTCTTATAATAACTCTTATAAAAATAACTAACTAACTTAACTTGCTTCCTATTCTAACTATTATATATACTAACTTATATTTCCTATATAAGTACCTTATAAAAATTAAAATAATAAAAAAGAAAAGGTTAATAATTAATATTATAATACTTAGAGAATTCTATAAAAAGTATAAGCTTTATAAAGTTAGATAGATTAATAGAAAAGATAATCTAGCTAATACCCTTATAAAAGTAATACCTAATTAAGCCCTAGAGTATTTTATTAATAATAATAAAGTAATAATTTAAATAGAAGGCTAGGTAATAAGAGATAAAATATAATAAGAAGGGCTGCTTAATATAAAAGTAAAAAGTAAGGGCTATTTACTCTAGAATAAAGGCCTATTTTAACTAGAAATAAAGGCCTTAATATATAAGAGAAAAGCTTAAGTATTAGAATATTATTTACTTTGTTAAATAGTATATATTTTTATATTTTAGCTATTAGCAATAAGGCTGCTAAATAGCCTTACCTAGACTTAGAAGAGGTATTATTCCGGATTATATAATATGATCTGGATACTAACTTTGGGCCTTATAGCCCTAGCTAGCTAGAAGAGATAGAAACAAATATAATAAGAACCCCCTTAGTAGCTGCTAGACCTGTGACCGTGAAAACATTATAATAACCCCCGGGATAAACCTACACCTAGCTCCCCCCAAAAAAAAAGAAGAATCCTATAATCTAGACCCTTATTACTAGGAAAAGATATTAGATAATATGCCTAATATAAGAAAGCTTATTAACCTTAAGAAGCTTTATATAGAGAAAATAAAATATAAAGGAGAAAAATATAATATTTTTAAGAGTAAAGCTTATATTTTTTATATAATATATAAATAAGCTAGTATCCCTTAAGTATAATTTATAGGAATATTCTTTATTATACTTAAAGAAAAGGCTACTACCTATTACTATAATAATATATATAATCCTTATAAGATCCTATCCTTTTACTAAATAGGAAGAATAATATAAAAAAAATATAAAAATAAAGTAATATATTAAAATTATCTTAGGAGGTAGTAAAAAGCCTTATTTATTAAGATACTCTAAAATAATAAGGAATTATTATAAAAAGAGATCCTAGAAAAGCTTTTCCTAGAACTAGAAAACCTTTAAAAGGTAGTCCTTATATTTAACTAGAGTAAAGATATATTATAAATATAAGTTATTAGTGCTTATAATAATATTAAAGATTTCTCTTATTATCTTTAAAAACCCTTAAATACTTATAAAGGTATATATTACTAGCTTTAACCTATACTAAGAAATATATTTATATTAAAAATAATAATAAAAAAAGTTCTTTAAAATAATAACTTAAATTAGTTTTAGATTAATTAAATATACTAAGGATAGATTAAAAGCTATTATTAGTATCCTTAAGTAAATAAAAGTAATAGAGCTTAAACCTACTTTATATAACTAAGTTAGAAAATATACTATATTTATAAAAAGCTAGGATATTAGTTAAGAAATTATACTATAAAAGAGAGAAAGGAGTTATATTATAAGTTTAAGAGGAGCTATATTAATAAGGCATTTTTAATATTCCTAGCTTAGTATAAAGAGCTTAATAATAACTTTAATAATAATAAATCCCTTACTTTTAATAAGAAAAAGGACTAAAAAGAAATAGGCAAAGCTTACTATAATAATAGTATATAATATACCTTCTTTATAAGCTTAGTAAAGATTAATATACCCCTTATTTTAAATTAACTTACTAATTAAGTAATCTTATATTTCTTTACTAAGAATAATCCCTGTAAAAAGAAGAAAATAAAATCTTATAAATTAATATTATAGTTCTTCCTAAATAACTAATATTTAGTAATAATATTCTAAGGTATTATCCTTAATATAAATACTATAAGCTTTTTAATTAGTAATTATAAGCAATTTATTATACTATAAAGAAATATTACTCTCTCCCTTAAGCTTAATATAGAGATAGTAAGAAAAGTAAGAATTATATTTAGAGGAGGAATCCTAATAGAATTACTAGGTATAGCTACTATACTAATATCTTTTAGAATTATAATTTTTTATATTATATCTATAAATACCCTATTCCTTATATTATTTTATAATATAAACTAACTAAGTATTTATTTTTATAATATTAAGAAATACCTAGAAAAAGGTAATATTTAAATTCTAATAATATATAAATAGGAATATCCTTAGATACTTCTAAAAATAAAAGAATTATTTATTTAGAGTAATCTTACTAAGGTTAAATTATAATAAATTTATTATTATTTTAATTATCCCTCTATAAAAAGACTTTATAAGCTCTTAAATAGAGTAGGCTACTTAATTAAGTAAAAAGCTATTAAAAAACTTACTAAAGTATATAAAAAATACTAGCTTTATATAGAGTAGCCTACTTACTTTAAGTTTACTATCTAGGGTAATTATAACTTTAATTATTATATTATTACTAATACTTTCTACTTAGAAGGTAGGCTTATTCTTTATATTATTAATTTAGCTATTATATTTAATATAGCTTATTTCCTTCCTAATAAATCTATAAAGACCTTTTAGAGAAGTCTTAAGTTATATTAAATTAATATTTACTAAGGATTATCTAATTAAATTATTATAAATATTAAAACAAATTATATATTAAGAGAGTTATATTAAGAAATAGGAATTATAATTATTAATTATAAACCAGATTTAATAATTATAAACAAACGCACTTTTGATTTCCTAGATATTTAAAATCTAGCCCAGATTACTAATTTTCTATAACTTTTTAGTGACCTTTATACTTACTCTTGGACCCGTTTTTATCATAGTTTTTAATATAGGTTATAATACCTATTATCCTTTCTAGCTACTTATTATATCTACTACTATTAATTTCTCTAAGAAAAGCTTCCTTTGCTTTGGTTATTTCCTTAAATACTATTCTATCTAATTTTTTTATAATAATATTAAATTTCTTATACTCTTCTTAGATAAACCCTTTATTATTAATATTAAGATTATTCTTTTTAAGTATATAGAACTTAAATTTAATAAATTATATTTTTTAGAATAATTTAAGATTAATAATAAAGGTTCTAAATAGCCTAAGAAGCTCTTTCTTTTTAAGCTTTAATTTAAAGGTCTTAATAAGATTAGGTAGGTATTTAATGTGAAATTTGCTATTAGTATATTTTAAGGTAGAAGGGTATAATAGATTATAAAGAATATAGTATTTAAAATATAGTTTAGATTTAGCTATTTTCAATAATATTAGAAGTGGGCTAGAATATATTAGTCTTGGTGTAGTAGGAAAGCTATCTTAAATATTGGGATAGGTTTAATAGAGTTTACTATCTCTAATATTAAAAGGGTATTAAGGTTATAAAATATATAAAGTTAATTATTTTGTTGGTTAAGGCAAAAAGAGACTAATACTATAGTTATTTAAATACTAATTGTATTTGCTCCTAGAATTGCCTGGTTAAGCCTCCTGCTTGTATTTTAACTAAATATAAATAGGAATTATAAGTATCTTTATTAATATAATGCCTATTAAAGCCTATAATTTAATTAGTAAGATTAAATAATACTATAAACCCCTTTATAAGGCTTATAAGATAATTTAAAAAGAAGACCCTTTCCTTAGAATTAATAAGGCCCTCTAATTTATAGTAAAGGTAATTAATAATATAATTAGACCTAATAATCTTATCCTAATCCTCCTAGTATTTAAGGTATACCCTTAAATAATATACAAATTATCCCCTTTACTAGGAATAATAAAGTAAGCAAAGGCTATTTAAAAAGCAATAGTAGAAATATATTATCTTTATAATAAAAAAAAAGTAAATAAAGCCCTAATTACTTATAATAGTCCTAATACTTTAGTAATTATTAACCTTTTACTAAAGTTAATAGTATATATTTAAAGAGAAAAAAAAGGCTAAACTAGCCTATATATATTTATTACTAATAATAGAAAAATCTATATAATTAAAGGCATAAAAGGACCTATAAATTTTCACTTAATAATAATTTAACTATATTATAAAGATCCTAAGGCATAAAATAAAGTAAAAGAGGAAAGTAAAAAGCTACCTTTTTACTCTTTTAATTATAAACCCTAATCTTAATCCTTAAAGAATAAAAATATAGCTTTACCCTTAATAGAGTAAGCTATAAGAATACCTAAGGAGAAAATTAGTAATACCCCTCTATAGTCTCTAATAGTATAAAAAAGAGGGAAAGGCTACCTAAGAAAGAACCTTATTATAATTAATAAAGTATTTTCTATATAAAAGTAAAGGAAAGGATAATCTTAAAAGAATCTTATCCTACTTTCTATAATATATATTATTATATAATTTAAACCTAAAATTAATTATAAAAAGTTATTTCTTTTTACTAAAAAGAAATCTAATCTAGACTTAGTAATCTAAATATATAAGAAAGGTATAATCTTTATACTAAGAAGATTATTTAAGAGATTAATAAAAAAGAAGATTAAAGGTTTAATTAAAAAAGATATATTTAAATTTATTTCTTATAATAAAAAATACTATAGAGGAATTAGAGTTTTTAAATTATAAATTATTAATAAAATAAAAGGAAAGATATTTAATAGACTTTATAAAAAGTTAAGATTAGTAATTTAAGGCTATACTAATAAAGGGAAGGAAGTTATTTTTACCTAGTTACTAATAATTTAATAATATAGCTAATAGCTAATTCTAATCTTAATCCCTTTATTTTTAAATAAAAGTATTTCCTTATAGTTAAGAGATATTACCTAGGCCTATATATAGTTATAGACTAGGCTAAATTAAATTATCTTTACCTAGCTTTTAGAAAGTATTAGAGATAATTACCCTTAGAATATTATTATAAGAATTATAATATTACTTTATAATATCCCTAAAGCTAGACTATACTAATAGGCAATATATAATAAGTACTATAGAAAAAAGCTTAAAATAATTATATTAATCTTTAATTTATACTTATTAATTTTATTAAAAAAAAGAGAAGGTTTTATTATTATTAAAATATAGATTAATAATATAATTAGAGTATCTAATAAAAAGTTCTTATAAAAAGAGAAAAAAGAGCTTTAAAAAGTATTATTTAAAGCTAAGCTAAAGGAAAAGTTATTAAAAAAGAACCCCCTTGCCTTTAATAGAGCTATTATAACTCTTAAGAAAGATAATACTATTACTATCTACTAAAAGGGCTAAGGGAAGAAGATTAAGATAGTTAAAGCTAAGGAACCTAAGCTTATAAAGTAATAGTATATTAAATAATAAGCATAAGAAGCCTATATAGCTTTAATTTATTAATCTAAAGCATATTATAATTTATTAATTACTATATAATACTAGGAGCCTAGTATAGCCTAAGTAAAAGCTCTAAATAAAAAGCTTAAATAGTAAAAAGATAATCTTAATTATAGCCTTATATTTATCTTATTTAATTTTATAAAAGTAAAGCTATTTATATTTATTAATAAAGTATTTATAAATAATCCTAATCTTTCTTTATAATTTAAATTTATTATTCTTATTATAAATAAATATATAAATAATAGAATCTTTATAATAAAAGGAAATATTATATATTTTAGCTTAATTAAATATTAATAAATTACCTAAAGTATTTATATTTAGTTAAAATACAAGTAGGAGGCTTAACTAGGCAATTCTAGGAGCGGATATAATTAGTATTTAAATAACTATAGTATTAATCTCTTTTTACCCTAATTAATAGAATAATTAACTTTATATATTTTATAATCTTAATACCCTTTTAATATTAAAAATAGTAAACTCTATTAGATCTATCCTAATATTTAAGATAGCTTTCCTATTGCACTAAGACTAATATATTCTAGCCTACTTCTAATATTATTAAAAATAATTAAATCTAAACTATATTTTAAATATTATATTCTTTATAATCTATTATACCCTTCTACCTTAAAATATACTAATAATAAATTTTATATTAAATATCTACCTAATCTTATTAAGACCTTTAAATTAAAGCTTAGAAAGAAAGGGCTCCTTAGGCTATTTAGAACCTTTATTACTAACCTTAAATTATTCTAAAAGATATAACTTATTGAATTTAAGTTTTATATACTTAAAAAGAATAATCTTAATATTAATAATAAAGGGTTTATCTAAGAAAAGTATAAGAAATTTAATATTATTATAAAGAAATTAGATAAAATAGTATTTAAGGAGATAACTAAAGTAAAGGAAGTTTTTCTTAGAGAAATTAATAGCAATAGATATAATAAGTAGTTAGAAAGGATAATAGGTACTATAACCTATATTAAAAACTGTAATAAAAATGGGTCTAAGAGTAAGTATAAAGGTTACTAAAAAGTTATAGAAAATTATTAGTCTAGGCTAGATTTTAAATATCTAGGAAATTAAAAGTGCGTTTATTTATAATTATTAAATCTGGTTTATAATTAATAAAATCGGTTTATAATTATATTACCTAAAGTATATTTATCTTTAAAATCTATAGTATAATAGTAGGAGCTAATATTATATATACCCTTATAATAATTTTTATAGAAATAACTAACTAGCTTAACTTACCCCCTATTCTAACTATTATATATATTAACTTATATTTCTTATATAAATACCTTATAAAAATTAGAATAATAAAAAAGAAAAGATTAATAATTAATATTATAGTACTTAGATAATATTAGAATGTTATTTGCCCTGTTAAATAGCATATGTTTTTATATTTTAGCTATTAGTAATAAGGCTACTAAATAGCCTTGCCTAGACCCGGAAGAGATATTATTTTAGATTATATAATATAATCTAAATACTAACTTCGGGCCTTATAGCCCTAGCTAGCTAGAAGAGATAGAGATAAATATAATAAGAACCCCCTTAATAGCTACTAAACCTATAACTATAAAAATATTATAATAACCCCTAGGATAAACCTATACTAATTAATCTAGGAATAGTTTATATTATTCCTTAGATTAGTAAGGTATTAAATAAAGAGGCATAGCTCTAAGTAACTAACTAGGAAACTATTAGTAAAAATACCTATATACTAACTAGAATAATATTATAATTATTATTATTAGTATATAAAAGACTAATATAATAATTATTAATAAAGCTCCTTATATTTATTATATAAAAAATCCTTTCTTTTTATCCTATCTAAATAAAATAATCCTACTACTTAGATAGAAAGAGAGCTAAAAATACAAAGAAACCTTAAGCTAATTATAAATAAAACCCTTCTTTAAAAAATATAATTATATTATAAGAAGAGATTATCTAGAAATATTAAAGGAAAAGGGAAAGATACTAAGAATCTACCCTAATCCTAGATTACCTTAAATCTCTAGTTACCCTAAAAACTTAGGATCTATATTATAACTTTAATAGTAAGATAAGTATATCTAAAGATATTTAAATAGTAATTTAATACTTTATTATTATATATAATAAAGTAGAATTTATAGAAAGAAAGCTATTTAAGATATATTAAGTATACTTTAAAGGAAAAGATAAAATATATTAGAAAAAGGCAGGAGGCACCTAATATACTAAAATATAAGATTATTTTCTTCTTAAAAAAATCTTCTTTAAGAAGAATAAAATATCTATTCTATTTAAACTTATATAAGCTTTTTAACTTAAAGAATTTTATAAATAAACTATTAAGAAGATTAAAAATATAAAATAAAAGGTTAGAATATTTTTAATTCTATATAAAGATAAAAAGTTCCTCGAAGATATTACCTTAATAAAGGCATTTTAAATACTCTCCCCAAAGAAGAATAAAGAGGAAAAGATATACTAAATTTCCCTATTTCCACTAACTCTCCTAATTTCCCTAGCTTCCCTAAAAAAAAGAAAAAAATCCTATAATCTAAATCCCTACTACTAGGAAAAGATATTAGATAATATACCTAACACAAAAAAGCTTACTAATCTTAAGAAGCTTTATATAAAGAAGATAAAATATAAAAGAGAAGAATATAATATCTTTAAGAGCAAAGCCTATATTTTTTATATAATATATAAATAGGCTAATATCCCTTAAGTATAATTCATAAAAGTATTCTTTATTATACTTAAAGGAAAGGCTACTATCTATTACTATAATAATATATATAATCCTTATAAGATCCTATCCTTCTATTAAATAGAAAGAATAATATAAGAGAAATATAAAAATAAAATAATATATTAAAATTACCTTAGAAGATAATAAGAAGCTTTATTTATTAAAATACTCTAAAATAATAAGAAATTACTATAAAAAAAGATCCTAGAAAAGCTTTTCCTAGAACTAGAAAACCTCTAAAAAATAGTTCCTATACTTAATTAGAGCAAAGATATACTATAAATATAAATTATTAGTGCTTATAATAATATTAAAGATTTTTCTTATTATCTCTAAAAACCCTTAAATACCTATAAAGGTATATACTATTAGCTTTAAGCTATACTAAGGAATATATTTATATTAAAGGTAATAATAAAAGAAGTTCTTTAAATTAATAATTTAAACTAGTTTTAGATTAACTAAATATACTAAGGATAGACTAAAAGCTATTATTAGTACCCTTAAATAAATAAGGATTATAGAGCTTAAACCTACCCTATATAACTAAGTTAGAAAATATACTATATTTATAAGAAGCTAGGCTATTAATTAAGAAATTATACTATAAAAGAGAGAGAGAAGTTATATTATAAGTTTAAAAGGAGCTATATTAGTAAGGTATTTTTAGTATTCCTAGCCTAGTATAAAGGGCCTAATAATAACTTTAATAATAATAAATCTCTTACCTTTAATAAGGAAAAAGACTAAGAAGGAATAGGCAAAGCTTACTATAATAGTAGTATATAATATGCCTTTTTTATAGGCTTAGTAGAGATTAATATACTTCTTATTTTAAACTAACTTACTAATTAAGCGGTCTTATATTTCTTTACTAAGAGTAATCCCTTTAAAAAGGAGAAAATAAAATTTTATAAACTAGTATTATAATTCTTCTTAAATAACTAATATTTAGTAGTAATATTCTAAGGTATTATTCCTAATATAAGTACTATAAGCTTCTTAATTAGTAATTATAAGCAATTTATTATATTATAAAGAAATATTATTCTCTTTCTTAAGCTTAATATAAAGATAATAGGAAAAATAAGAATTATATTTAGAGGAAGAACCTTAATAAAATTACTAAATATAGTTATTATATTAATACCTTTTAAAATTATAATCTTTTATATTATATTTATAAATATCCTATTCCTTTTATTATTTTATAATATAAACTAACTAAGTATTTATTTTTATAATATTAAGGAATACCTAGAAAGAGATAATATTTAAATTCTAATAATATATAAATAGAAGTACTTTTAGATACTTCTAAAGATAGAAGAATTACTTACCTAGAGTAATCTTACTAAGGTTAAATTATAATAAATTTATTATTATTTTAGTTATTCCTTTATAAAAAGACTTTATAAGCTCTTAAATAAAATAAGCTACTTAATTAAGTAGAAAGCTATTAAAAAACTTATTAAAGTATATAAAAAATACTAGCTTTATATAGAATAGCCTACTTACTTTAAATTTACTATCTAAAATAATTATAACTTTAATTATTATATTATTATTAATACTTTCTACTTAGAAAATAGGCCTATTCTCTATATTATTAATTTAGCTATTATATTTAATATAGCTTATTTCCTTTCCAATAAATCTATAAAGACCCTTTAGAAAAGTCTTAAGCTATATTAGATTAATATTTATTAAGGATTACCTAACTAGATTATTATAGATACTAGAATAAATTATATATTAAGAGAATTATACTAAGAGGTAGAAATTATAGGTATTTCTATTAATATAGTACCTATTAAAGCCTATAACTTAATTAGTAAGATTAAATAATACTATAAATCCCTTTATAGGGCTTATAAGATAATTTAAGAAGAAGACTCTTTCCTTAGAGTTAATAAGGCCCTTTAATTTATAGTAAAAGTAATTGATAATATAGCTAGACCTAATAGTCTTATTCTAATCCTCCTAATATTTAAAGTATACCCTCAAATAATATAAAGATTATTCTCCTTATTAGGAATAATAAAGTAAGCAAAGGCTATTTAAAAGGTAATAGTAAAAGTATACTATCTCTATAATAAAAGAAAAGTAAATAAGGCCCTAGCTATTTATAATAATCCTAATACTTTAGTAACTATTAACCTCCTATTAAAGTTAATAATATATATTTAAAGAGAGAAAGAAGGCTAGATTAGCCTATATATACTTATTACTAATAATAAAAAAACTTATATAATTAAAGGTATAAAAGGACCTATAAATTTTTACTTAATAATAATTAAACTATATTATAAAGACCCTAAGATATAAAGTAAAATAAAAAAAGAAAGTAAAAAATTACCTTTTTATTCTTTTAGTTATAAACCCTAATCTTAGTTCTTAAAGAATAAAAGTATAGCTTTACTCTTAATAAAGTAAGCTATAAAAATACCTAAGAAGGAAATTAGTAATATCCCTTTATAGTCTTTAATAATATAAAAGAGAGAAAGAGGCTACCTAAGAAAAAATCCTATTATAATTAATAAAGTACCTCTTATATAAAAATAAAGAAAAGGATAATCTTAAAAGAACCTTATTTTACCTTTTATAATATATACTATTAAGTAATTTAAACCTAAAATTAATTATAAAGAGTTATTCCTTTTTACTAAAAAGAAATTTAATTTAGACTTAGTAATCTAAATATATAAAAAAAATATAATCTTTATACTAAAAAAACTATTTAAGAGATTAATAAAGAAAAAGATTAAAGGTTTAATTAAAAGAGGTATATTTAAATTTATTTTCTATAATAAAAAATACTATAGAGAAATTAGAATCTTTAAATTATAAATTATTAATAAAATAAAAAGAAAGATATCTAATAAATTCTATAAGAAATTAAAACTAATAATCTAAGGCTATACTAATAAAGGGAAGAAAGTTATTCTTACCTAATTACTAATAATTTAATAATATAATTAATAGCTAATCCTAACCCTAATCCTTTTACTTCTAAACAAAGGCATTTTCTTATAATTAAGAGATATTACCTAAGCCTATATATAATTATAAACTAAGCTAAACTAAATTATCCTTGCCTAGCTTCTAGAAAGTATTAGAGATAATTACCCTTAGAATACTATTATAAGAATTATAATACTATTTTATAGTATCCCTAAAGCCAGAATATACTAATAGGTAATATATAAGGTGGTGTGGTGCAGTGGTTAGCACGCTGTGTTTTTCACAGAGACCAGGGTTTAATTCCCCGCACCAGCCCCCGGCTCAGGGAAATAGGTAAAAGAACAAAGGGTTATTATAACTAGTTATTTTTCCCCACTAGGGTTTTTATAGGCGATAATTATAATTAAAATAATTGTGATATAAAGCTCTTATTGCTCCTTATAAAATCTAACTAAATGCTAAATAAGAAAGCATCCTATTTATATATATATAGGTTAAGTTAAGTAATTAGATAAGGGTTTTTTAAAAAAAAAAAAAAAAAAAAAAAAAAAATAATAAAAAAAAAAAAAAAAAAAAAAAACCCAAAAAAAAAAAAAGACACCTTTAACATACCATTTTTCACAATAAACAACAACAAAAAAGCGCTACATATCTTAGACACCGACCACACACCAAAAATAAGCTCTCAACTCCCACACCACCGACGCACCGCCAACACACC
>JAHVYB010000136.1:121903-136395 GCA_020623695.1 Calonectria henricotiae | reverse complement strand
AAAGAGTGAAAAAAAGTGGTATAGGTATTAGTCATTTGTCCCCAGTTTGGTTTTTTAAAGTTATAAATATAAACAAAAAACAATTGATAATAAAATATTTGTCCGCCTAGTTAAAAAAAAAAAAAAAGTAAAAAAAAAAAAAATTAAAATAAAAAAAAAAAAAAAAAAAATAAAAAAATAAAAAAAATGTTTTTTTTTTTTTTTTAAAAAAAAAAAAAAAAAAAAAAAAATACTATTTAATATTATTAAGCCCTTACTAAATTTAATCTTATGGTCTTTAGTTTTACTAATTAATAGTAAGGGAATTAATTTTCTTAGTACTTATACCTAGGGAAAGCTAGTAGTTAATATACTAATTGCTCCTATATTAGAGATAATCCCTTAGAATACTTTATAATTATATTAATCTTTAATAAAGTATATCTTATTCTTTGCTTTCTTAGTCTAAAGGTCTTTCTTTATAAGAATATAAATAAATACTTAGTTATAAAGGATAGTAATTATATTTTTATTATTTAGTTTATAGGTCTTAAAAAATTATTTAGTTCTATTTACTATAATAATAAAGTTTATAGTATATTATAGGTTCTTTAGTCCTTTATTAGAGTTATTATTATTATCTCTAAGCTATTCTATTTCTTAGATAATATCTTCTATTTACTAGTTAATATTATTATTATTCTCTTTTTTATATATTATTAAGAAGATTTAATAGGTATTATTTAATAGTTTTACTTTATAATCTTATATATTAAACTATTTCTATTTTAATTATTAGTATTCTTTTTTAGAATACCTAATTAATTAATATTCTTATTAGTAATATATAAAATATTATTATTATTTTTATTATTAATAGTTATTTTATTTAAATATTCTTTTCTTATAATATTATTTATTTTAGGTAAATTTATAATTAATAAAGAATATTATATTACTTATTTTATTATTATTTACTATCTTTAGTAATATTTAGATATTACTAGCTAGTCCTTTAAATATGCCTATATATTTATATTAAGCTATATTATACTTTATAATACTATTAATAGATAATAAAAGGATCTAGTAGAGTTCCTTTTTATTCTTTTTACTACTATAGATCTTATAATAAATCTATTAAATATTCTAAATAAATATCTTAAAGTTCTTAAGTAATAATTTATTCTAATACTTTTAGATAAGGTTTTTTAATATTATTATCTAGAGATTATTTTAGTAGGCTTAGATAGTCTCTTTTATTTTAAAATAGTTTTAAATCTTCTTATATAGTATTTTATATAAGTATCTTTTCTAGGCAAGTAAGATAATATAATAATCTTATACCTTTTTAATAAGTATAATTAGTAGTATTTTAGTATATCCTTTAATTAATATAATAATTTATTTATATTTATCTTTAAAGAGAGTAATCTTAATTAACTAAAAATTATATTATTTATTATTATATTAGTTCTTATTTATATAAATCTTATTTAATTTTATTATTTTCTTTATAATACCTTTATTAATTATATTAATAAAGGTATTATATTACTTAGTACTTATTAGTATAATAAGTAACTTTATATATAAAGGTACTTTTACTAGGGTAGATATAATAGCTTTAAATTCTCTTAGTACTTTTATTAATATTTAGGGAGTATTTTATTATAGAGATAGTTAAGTATTATATTATATTAACTATATATTTATCTTAGAGTTTAAGAGATTAATTAAATTAGCTATTACTCTTAATCTATTTTTTAAGATCTTTACTTCTTTATTAAAAAGAGTATTTTATAGCTTCTTAATAATTACTATAGTTTCTTTCTTAAATATTATTTTGTTTTATTTATTAAAATTATCTTAAAATACTTTAATTATTTTATTATTATAGTCCTTAGAGTTCTTATAAAAGTAGATTATATAAATAAGATAATTATTAATTTATATTTCTATAAAATTTAAGGGTATTATAATTAACCTTATAAGCTCTAAAATAAGGGGTAAAAATAGGACACTCTATATACCCTTAACTAATTTAAATAAAGTCTTATAAACTAAAGATTAAACAATATATTAAATATCTAATCTCTTTTAATACTTAATCCTCTATTCTTATCCTATCCTTTACCTTCCTTTTATATTTCTACAATTATATTCTAATTCCCCTTTATCTTTCTACTAAAAAAAGTAAAGGGAAATTGCAAGGAAATCAAGGTCCTTATAATATAATATCTATTCCTCTTCCTAGGGAAATCATAATTAAGTTATAGTAATACTTTAGCCAAAGGACCTTATTATCCCTTTAATAAAAAGCGTCTATTTCTCTGTGATTTTACCTTAGCTTACCCTAAGGGGAAATATCAGGGAAAAAGTAATATATATATATATCTTTAGCTATAATAGGAAAGGTGGATTCTATATCCTACCTAGTCCTAATTAGTACTAATATAGGGTCTATTCTTATCTTATTAATAGACCTATATAACCTCTGATTCTTTATAATAGGTAATACTGGCCTTTATTTGTAATAAAGGGGTCCTCTCTTAATAGATTTACTTTCTTTTAGTTAATAATTAAAAGGGGATTATATTTTATAATTTATTTAAGGAGATCTTATTTAATTTTTTCTTAGTTAAGATTAATAGTAATTCTAAGTATATTCTTTTCTTTAGATATTTTAATAGTTTTATTATAATATTCTTTATAAAAGAGGTTATAGGGTAAATTATAGGATTTTCTATTATCTTTAGATCTAAGCTAGTAATAAGTATTTATTTAGATTAGTATTTCTTATAATAAATAAGGGATTTAGTAAAGTCTAATAGAAGGTTTTTATTAAGAATATTATTTCCTAAATTACTATTAAACCTAAGAGCCTGCCTTTATAACTATATCTAGATATTTCTTTTTAGTATATTTTTTATACTTATATTTAATATCTCTTCTTTAGGGCCTTATTAATCTATAAAAAGCTCTATTAATTAGTATTAGATTTTAAAGGGAATGGATAAGTAATATTATACTAGTGCTATTACTAGGGGTTAGGTTAGTATATTTAATAATACTTAATTCTCTATCTAATCTAGCTATTGCAAATTATATTGGTAGTTTTCCTAGGTTATATAACTTAGTAGCTTGCTGCCTAAGGTAGCTAGTCCTGTGGTTAATAGGGTTATAATACTACTATTTATAATAATTATTATAATTAAGATTCTTTTTTTAGAGTAGCTTAAGCTCCTATAAAATAAGCTTAGTTTTAATTTTAATAGCTAAATTATTATTTAGATATAATTTATCTTTTATTTTATTAATAAATTTATTATTAGACCTTTTAAGCTAAATATTAATAGCTTAGATCTCTTAATATATATATCTATATATAAAGTTAGATTTAAAAGGGATATTATTTTTATAAATAAAATAATATTAAAATATAGATATTTTAATTAATATTATTTATAAATATATTTATAGGTATATTTGTAGGTATATTAAAATATACTAATTCTAGCTATTAGAAAAGCTATCTTTTTATTATATTTTATTTTTATTAGAGAAAGCTTTATAGTTTTTATTTTATATTATCTTTAGGCTTCTAAGGTAATTATAGGCATAAGGGCAATTATACTATAGGATTTAAAAGTCTAAAGGTTTAATATGCTCCTTGGTATTACTACCTTGTTAAGCTGTCCCTCTCCTCAGGGGGACACAAATCACTTTTATACCTTAATATGCTAATTTTCTTTTAGGTTTGGCTGAGGACGCTACAGTTCAGAACAGTGGCAGAGGCTGTGCAGCCCCTCACATCAAAACGTACATTAGGTATAATCAAGGCTCTATTAATTGGGCTTTACTTATATCTTGTTAAACCGAGTGATGTATATGATGGAATATGTATATGTGGAAGTGTAACTTAGATAATTAAAAGGAGCTGTGTTTCCTGGATTTGTATTGTGTTTTCTTGGAATGAATTGTTATATAATTACCCTAGTATATTTAAGGTAGGTAGTATTATTTTAATAGAGAATAATTAATTAATATAATTTATATATATTTTTAGTTTAATAATTAAGAGTCTTAAAGTTATATTAAAGGATTTAGCTATAACTATTAAACTAAGAAGTGAAACTAATAAATAAGCCTTAAATACCCTATTTAAATATTTAATTATATTTTTAAAAGGTAATTCTAAGTAATTTATTTTAAATAATCTAAATAACTAGGATATATTTAAGTAGAATTATTTAAAAAAGATTATAGGCAAAAGAATTGCTAAATTAGGAATATTAAAAGATCTAAAGGAATTTTCTAATCTTTGCTTACCTAAACTAATAAGCCTAAAGGCTTTTGATTATAAGGCAAAGGAATTAAGAAGTGAAGGAGGGATAATAAAGTTTAAATATAGTAAATAGAGTATAAAAAATATCTTTAAAATATACTTAGAAGATATTAATCTATATAAAATTAAACTAGTAGTATATTAAATAGAAAGTACTAAATATAATTAATAATCTAATATAATATATAATATTATTAATTAAATAATTAAAAATATTAATTTATATTATATCTAAGTTTATTTACTTTTAATAGAAGATTTAGTAGAGTATAATAATATTATATAATTTTTTATAAATTTAAAAAATATATATAGGGTAAATAATACTTTCCAATAGAAATAAGCCTAGAAATAGTATTCTAATTTACTAAAGTAAGTATTAAATAGTAAATCTAATTATAAAAAGTAGATTATAGAGTAGGAATAGTTAATATAATTTGTAAAATATTATAAGATAGCTAAAGTATAGTATCTAAATAGTTAGTTTAAGGACTTATAGTATACCTTAGATTATTAATTTAAGATATTTCTTTGGATTTATTATATTTATTATAAGAAGGAAATAAAGATAGGAATATATCTCCTGGTAATATTCTTTTTAGTATTTAAATAAAAGGCTTAGAATACTAAAGAGATTATAGAAAATGCTTTAAAGCCTTGGATTATTAAAGGGAGTTTTAGACTAATATTTTAAGGTATAGAACCTAAAAATAAAAAGGTATATAAACTTATAAGTAATTATAATTTAGAATAAGAGTTTAAATAATTAAAATATAATACTGAAAACTATAATATATATATTTTATACAAAAGAATATATAAAGGCTTAAATATAATTTTATCCTAGTTAGCCTTTTTAGAAAAGTTACTAAGAAGATATAGTAATTTATCTATAAAGGTAGAGGTATAGGAATAATACTTTAAAGAGAATAATAAAGTTTACTGGCTATATAAGAGCTTTAGGGTAGAGATTAATATCTTAGTAAGATTAATAAATTAACTATTAGTTAGTTATATATAAATCTTAGTATTAGTAGTATTATTCCTTCTTTTAAGTGGTAAATACCTATTATAGAATTTATATATTTTAGACTTAGGTATTATTTTATACTTATTTAATAAGCTATAGCAATTTAAGAATTATAAATCTATATAAGTAGGGGAGTTTGTTTATACTAGGTTAAGGAAACTATTAATTTTAGGATATAGAGAAGTAGATATTTATATTTGAAATCTAAGAGATAAGTTATATTCTTTTACTTTAAAAGGTATTATTTTATATTTATAGATAGGAATTAATCTAATATCCCTAAGAAGATTTAGGTAAGCTGGGTATTAGTAGGATTAAAGGAATAGGGATAATATACTTAGATATATAAGTGGAAATATATTATATAGATTAATAATATACTATGATTAGTATATTATAGAATATAATTCTATGGAGATAATATAAGCTATATTTATAATAAATAAGTTATATTATAATTTATAGATAATAAAAAAATTAAAATAAGTAGAAGCTATAATCTGGCACTAGTATATAGGCTACCTAGGCCTAAGAGCACTTAAATAATTAGTTAATTATATATTTAAAGCAAAGATTATTAGGCTAATAATGGTAGAATGTAATATCTATAGCCTAGGAAAGATAAAGTAATAAGAGTACTATGAATTATAGGAATAAAGCTTAAAACTAGGAGAATAAGTCTTGCTTGATTTTTATGATTATTTAATAGGGATAGATAGACTTATATTCTATATAATAATTATATATTAATAGATAAACTTTATCTAGGATTATTACTTTATAAATTGTAGGGAAGAAGACTTACTTATAATACTAAAAAACCTAGTTTATATATTAGAAAGGAGATATAAAATTAAGCTTAAAATTATAGAAATAGATAATAAGCTTTAAATAAGTAATATAATCTATAATTAATTAGATTAAAAGGGAATTAAAGTAAAAGTATTTATATTATATACCTAATAATAGAATGATTTAGGAGAATAATCTAGAGAGATAGTAAAGGAAAAAGAAAGACTACTAAGCTTAGAAAGTGGTTTATTAGAAGGATTATAGTTAGAAATAGTAAGAATAATAGTATATCTACTAAATTAAATACTAAAATAGGGACTTAAGTAGAAAATTCTATATAAAAGTTTTTTTTTAGTAATCCTAAGTATATTTAAAAGAAAGTAGCTTTATATTACTTACTTAAGAGTCTTAGAATATAAAGTATTTATAATAATTAAAGATATATAGCTAAAGAAGTAAAGACTTAAGTCTTAGATATATCCTAAGGTATAGATAGATTACCTAGTTAAATATAACTCTTAAAATATCTTTTATATTTAGAACCTAGTTACTAATAAGATCTATATAATATATAATATTATTTTTAATAAAGAAGACTTCTTTAGTATTAATAAGGTATAAATAAGGGAAATAATTAGTAAATAGATATTAAAGGAGATCTAAGAATGCTTATAAGCTCTAATAAAGTCTAAGCAAGTAATCTAGGAGATATACTTATCCTAGGGTAAGGATAAGCTTAAAATATATAAAATAAACCTTAAAAGTTTAAAGAAAGATTTAGATATTAGTAATATAGTGCTTAAGAAAGGAGAGTAAGTTAAAGTAGAAAAATATATTAAGATATACTTTAAGCCCTTTCTAATGCTACTAGAATTGCTGGTTATAATATTCTTAGCCTATATAATTAAACTAGGCGATTAGAAATTTAATAAACTAAGATTCTCTAAAAAAGAGATATATATAGTTAATTAAGTATTTTTTACTAGGATCTTAGTATTATTATTAGGGAAGAGTAGGAAGAAGCTTATAATTAAGGCTAAGTGCTGCTAATATAGCTGAAGAAAGGTAATCTATAAAAGTAAGCTATAAATTACTTTAATATACCTTAAATCTAATAAATAAATATATTATAGGAGGAACTTACTATTAGTACTAATCTTTTATAGCTATTTATATAGATATAAATTTAAGGTAGAGTTTAGAAAGGTAGAAAAAGTCTACTTAGAGAGCTATATTTAAATAAAATCTTAGATTGAGATTTTAAGGTATAATCTAAGGATTTATAATTTATAAATACTTAATTATATATGGGTATATATATATAAGTATAATAAGTATAGTTATTTGTGGAAATATAAAGTAAGGCTTATTGTTTGGGGAGACTAATAATAAAGAGTAATTATAGAGGAAATCTATGCTATAATTCTTGTAGGGAAGTTATTTTGAATATTAATAGCTATTGTTATAAGATTTAACTTAGAATTATTATAATTTAATATGGTAAATATATTTATTAATATAAAACTGCTAAATAATATGTTTATGAGATTGCTACCTAGATATTGGAAGGGTGGAATAGATATATAAGTATTGCTTCTAAAGAAAGCTCTTTATAGCCTAAGAGTTATACCTTTTTTGTGGTAAATGGAGCTTGGAAGTATATTATAAATATTGGGTTTTATTTTAGTATCTTATAAATCTTATTATTATATTAAGAATAGAGTATTATTATTTTTTTATATTAATAATATTATTCTAATATATATTAAAAAGAAAGAATAAGCTATAAATAAAGTAATTAATACTTTAAAATAATAATATAAGTTAATAGGAGGAAATAACCTATAATAGTTCCTAGGAATAGAGATAATTTGAGATAGAGATAAAGATTTACTTTGGATTACTTAGATAGTATATTTAGAAAAGATATATATACTTAAAAGTATAGATAAAGTAGATATATTTCTAATAGCTAAAATGGAGCTCCTATTTAATAAAGGAATAGTAGATCTAAGAACTATTAATTGGTATAGATAAGTAATTGGTTTAATTTTATATGCTGTAGTTATTACTAGACTAGATATAGTATTTATTGTATTTTAGTTAGTAAGGTTTATTTATAATCTAAGCAAGGAATATACTAAAGTAGTTAATTAAGTATTATATTATTTATATATAATATGTTTCCTAGCTTTATAATTTGGAGGGGTGGATAAATTTATAGTATATAGTAATATATCTTTTATAGATAATTCCCTAGATAGGAAAAGTTTATAAGTATATATAATATTACTATTTAGAGGCCTAATAGGCTGGTAAGTAAATAAATAGGATATAGTAATTATCTTAATAATAGAGGTAGAATTACTTGTATTAGTATAAGCTATAAAGGAAGAGCTATTTTAGCAAAGGCTATTATATAACCTAGAGATTAAGTTGTAAAACTTGGTTTTGAGCCTTGTTTATAATAATTAATAGATAATTAGATTATTAAAGAATTTATTGGAAAAACTAAAGATAAGACTTAGATATATAAATATATATAATTACTAGCTAAGGGAATATATAGTATAGAAAATAGTTATAATTATATATAAATAAAGTATAAAAATAATTATAAATAGATTAACTAAGGTATTATAAGGTAAATAATTTAAGTAAAGTTAGAAGTAATTAAGGCTAGTAAATATTAAAGAATATATTATAAATTAATAAAAAGAAGACCTTTAAGAAAGAATAATAGAAGAAATCTTAGAAGGACTTTAGCTAGAGTAAAATATACTAAGTATTCTAAAAATATACTATGTATTCTAAAAATGTATTATAAAAACTAAAAATAAACTATATAATATAAAAATTATATAAAGAAATATATAAATAATATAGTAAGATAAATATTATAAATTAAATAAAATTATAATTATAATTTTATAAAATTTTCTAGCTACTAGGGCTAAACTTTTATACTATAGTGCCTACTAACTAAAATATATTACTAAACTATAAAATAAACTATATCTACTTAAGATACTTATTTCTAGTGGTAGGAAAGATATTAGTATTATATTTATATAAAATAATCTTTATAGCTATATATTATTTATCCTTTTTTTATATATAAGTTAGTAAAGAGATATAAAGTATAAGAATATAATATAAAAATAATTTATCTTTTTATTAATATTACTAGGCTATTAAATATAATTTAGAAAGAAAAATATAATAGGAAGTATAAGCTTAGAGCTATAAGAATTAAATTAGTATTTTAAATTATAAAATATAAAAATAAAAATTATATATTATATAATAGCTATTATCTTTAGTATACTACTTATAATAACTATCCTAAGATCTAGTTATATTCTAATATTTCCTATTACTTTAGCTAGCTAAAGTAAATATAAGATAGGGATAATAGGGGATCTTTTTTTCCTTATTCTAACTATTAAAATAATTAAATAAGTAATAAAATAAGAATTTAAGACTCTAAACTTATAAAATAGTAGCCTAAGTTATTATAATATTATACTAGGTAATATAAATATTTATATAATCTTAGGGGGTAGTAGGGGGAGTATTAGGATTAGGATTAATAGTAGTAGTAGTATAGTAAGGGTAATAGTACTTAGGGCTATAGAGTATAGGAGGAGAAGACTAAAAAGGATTTCTAATTTATAATTAGAACTATATTTCCTAGATTCTAAGCTTAAATAATATTTATTTAAAGGACTTTAATAGGAAGGGAGAGAAAAAAAAAAAAAAATTACTAAGAAAATTAGTAAATAAAGTTTAAATATATATTCTAAATTATATATAGTACTTATAATATAATAGTAATAGTAGTAAGGGTAAAGAGAGTAAAATAAAAAGGCTACTTTATAATATTAGTAAAATAAACTATTAAAGTATAAAATAGCCTTTATATAAGGCTAGTAATCTTATAAAGAAAGGAATATATATAAAAATAAGGTATAATATCTAAGGAAAGAAGAAGGAAGCTTAAATAAGAGGAATAAAGGTATTATATACCCTTAAAAAAGTAAATCACTTACTTTTAACTTATTTTGCCCTTATATAAAGTTATTTATATATATAGGGACTAATTTATAAGCTATAAGGCTATTATTTATAGAACTATAATAGGAACTAATAAAATAAAAGCTATACTTAAAATATATAAGGGATTTATTAATTTAAATAGCTAAAAGTTATATATATATTAAGTATTTAAACTAATAAATAATTATTAATTTAAAGGGGTATATTAAATTAAGTAATATATATAATAGAATATATATATATAAAAGTATAATTTGGATAACTAAAAGGAGCTATATTTTCTAGATTTATATTGTATTTTCCTAGAATAAATTATTATATAATTACCCTAGTATATTTAAGGTAGGTAGTACTATTTTAGTAGAGAATAGTCAATTAATACAATTTATATATACTTTTGGTTTAATATGTCTGCTAATATATCAAAGCAAGCGTGGGGTGAGGCTGTGCGAGCTACTAATGAAGTACGGATTGCCTCTTGGGAAGTTGGTGTTTTGGTCTGGCCTAAATTGCTTGACGAAGACGCACTCATGGTAGGCGCTTTCAACACAGATGAGCCACAGCCGATGGATGGCCGGGAGGCTTCAGCGAACCTCATAGGACTTAGGATACCATATAATATGCTGTTGCAGCAGTACGGAAATGAAGAGGTGCCTTGGGTGGCATCAATATCTCATAATGAACCCGACTGGATGGGGCGTACCTGGGAGGGCTAGCTGGGTGGCGATCCTCTCGATCCGTGCCACCGTCGGAGAAAGCATGCACAATGGCGTCGGTGCTATTCAGCGGCATTTCCCCAGGGGGGTCAATGAACTGCAAGTGCTGTGATTAGTTGGAACTCTACAGATGTCAAAATATCAGCTATCTTGAACTTGAGAGGATGGCGCATCTCACGATCCACCCCCGCATCATAGCTCCGGCTCCACCCATCGCGGCGCCATCACGTATTCGGTGGTCGGCGTCGAGCGACGATGGGGCTAGTGGCTTGGCTAACTAATTGGGTTAATGCAAAACTTGTGCAAGTCACTCGACAATGAACCGGTGGAGGGGCGAGACAGTCCCGGGCCGACGGTCGGTGGCGACGCCCGCGCCCCAACGTCGCACGCAGGGCGCGCTCTTGACTTTGTTTGGCGCTTTGCACCTCAGGTCAAGCACCAGAGTCGTGCCACTGCCCTGAAAGATCTCGTTCTTATCACAGTCATCGTGACATGTCAACAAAACAACCGCTAAGTGACCATTCAATTGCTCAATTGATACAGATCCGTCTCTTTTCGCTTCCCTCGGTCTCCACTGTGAAGGTCTTATCGCCTGATAAGACAGTTTTTAAGAGACTGGCATCTCCGAGTGTACGAGTCGGAACCATCAAAGACTTCGTTCCCGCATCTTGACCGCTCACCACTTCCTTCGGGCCTGCAAACTTAGCTCTCGTGTCTCGACAATGGTGAAAAACTACGACAGGATCTCATCCTCCCCACGCGGCGCCCCCCATCCCGCATTGGGGTCGTCATGGAGAAGCACCTCACCTCTTGCTGAGGTAGCTCTGGCCCGAGATATCGCTGACTGTTCCGATGATGACTTCGCCGACACTGCCATTGAGGATAGCTCCGACGTGGAGTACGAGACCTTTCCCCCCATGTACCGTCGACCAAGCGGCGTTGCGTACGGCGGCTCTCGGCCTGTTCTCAATCCGCAGACGTTTGACGAGCCGGCCATGACGCCTCTTGAGAGGAAGCAATCCCGCAATGCAGAGCGTAGCCTGCTGCGAGACAACCACGTCTTGCCTCCGAAGCATCAACATCACAAAGATACATTCTGGTCTCGTGTGTATCGCCGTCTCTTCAGTACCAAACTGCCGCAGTCCCAGGATGAAGAGAGGCCAGCCATTGTTGTTCGAGCCCCAACCGAGAGGTCCCCACTGTTAGCTGATGGCAGCAGCACCGCGACAGATTCATCGGCAGATCTCTTGGACGAGACTTGGGGACAGGCTGTCGCCGAGCACAGGATCCGTACTTCATGGCGCCGTGAAACGCAGACCATCATATCCTACTCAACGCCTCTCATCATCACCTTTCTCTTACAATATTCTATCAATGTGACTAGCATCTTCGCTGTTGGACGCATCGGTAAGCTCGAGCTAGGTGCCGTTTCGTGTAAGTTCCATTTCCTCGTCCATTGCACCTTAAACATTGGCGCAGAAGAGATACAGAGTCTCATCTAACAAATCCTCACAGTGGCCAACATGTCGGCTGCAATCACCTGTCTAGCTCCCTTCCAGGGTCTTGCTACAAGCCTTGACACGCTATGTGCCCAAGCTTACGGCTCCGGCCATAAGCATCTCGTAGGATTGCAGTTTCAGCGTATGACTTGCTTCCTCTTTTGCCTCAGTATCCCCGTTGCCGTGCTATGGTACTATGCCGAACACGTTCTTTATCACATCGTGCCTGAGCCCGAGTCTGCCCGCCTCGCTGGCCTGTACCTCCGTGTCATGATCTTTAGTATTCCGGGCTTCATCCTATTTGAAGGTGGCAAACGCTTCACCCAATCCCAGGGCCTTTTCCGAGCCACCACCTGGGTTCTCATTATTGCGGCTCCCATCAATGTCTTTCTCAGCTGGCTTTTCGTCTGGCATCTTGGCTGGGGATTTGTTGGCGCTCCTATTGCTGTGGCCATCACAGATAACCTCCTACCTCTGTTCCTGTTCCTCTATGTCCGGTTCGTCGATGGCCATCAATGTTGGGGAGGCTTCAGTCGCCGCGCCCTGTCAAATTGGTGGGTCATGATTCGCTTGGCCCTGCCGGGAATGATCATGGTCGAGGCCGAATGGTTGGCGTTTGAGATCATGACTCTGCTAGCCAGTCGATTTGGTGCCGAGTACCTCGCTGCGCAGAGTGTGCTTGCCACGGTGACGACCATTTCGTACCAGATTCCTTTCCCCATGTCCATTGCCGCATCCACTCGAATCGCCAACCTTATTGGAGCTGGTCTTGTAGATGCAGCCAAGAAGACAGGTGTTGTTGTACGTTCCCCAATGTTATATCCGCAGAGCTTCCCGGTACTAATTGTGACTCGCAGGCATTTTTCGCCGCTTGCATCATTGGTGTCTGCAACTTCACGTTCTACGTTGCTCTCCGATACTACATTCCCATGCTCTTCACCAAAGATGACGATGTAATTGAGCTTGTCGCCTCCGTCATCCCTATCGTTGCCGTTATGCAGGTCTTTGACGGCCTGGCCGCTGGAGCTGGCGGTATCCTGCGCGGTATTGGCAAACAGTCAATCGGCGGACCCGCCAATCTCTTTGCTTATTATGCGATCTCATTGCCGCTGTCGCTGGGCCTGGCGTTTGGGCTTGGTTGGCGCCTGAGCGGATTGTGGATTGGTGTCACGATTGGTACCATTTTGTAAGAATTGCCTGTCGTGCTCTCATTAACTGGTATGCTCATGCTAACTCTCCGCAGTGTCTCATTGATTGAATACATTTATATCATCAAAGTGAACTGGCACAATGCGGCCATTGAAGCGGCAAACCGAAATGCTGCAGAATAAAAAAAGACTGGCCCAGAGCGCCGGGTGGTAACGAATCATATTCCCACAAGGCTTTGCGGGGTTTGAAAGACGAACGAGTGCATTGGTGTAGCATTCAAAAGTGATTTGATGTTTTGGTTTTTATTTTAGGGAGGGCGTTTGAGGAGTTTACGAAAAACGAGATGCCGTGAAGATGAACGAGAGCGTGTCTGCCCCTTGGATGATCATGTCTGTCTAGGATAATAAGTAATCTGTCATGTTCCTCAAAGTCTGCCACCCAAGTGATATTTCAAGTACTCGAAGGAGGGGAAACAACAGAATTCGTAGCAAATTTCTCGCCACGTCCATCTCATTTCAGAGTTGGGAGGGATATCATACAAGGCTGTCGCAAGTCTAATATTATTACACCCGTCCGCCTGTTCCCTCATCTCGTGGCAATGTATCAAAAGTCATCCGCTCTCCCCAGAGAACACCAGCTCTCTAGCACGTCACCAGGGCGTCTTCCATCTCCCCCCCCCCCCCCCCCCCCCCCCCCACCCCCCCCCCCCCCCCACCCACCCCCCCCCCCACCCCCCCCCCCTCCACCTCAGCACCACCCCCAGACCCATCTCGCCACCCACCCCTCCCACGTACACATCCACCAACGCAGTTGCCTCACTGCAGCGCACACACACCACACACACCACTTACTAGACCCACACATATCCATGAGGTGCGTGTTCCGTGTCGCCAAGGCGTCAGAGTGTAGCGAGCAGTGTG